>LAPY01005049.1:0-14010 GCA_000970635.1 Eragrostis tef | reverse complement strand
CGTTATCCTTCTTAATCAGCACCTGCACGAATCACAGAACCACGGAATCGACCAATCAATGCAGCAGCCACTCCAACAACGACATGCGCACCAAGATTGAAGAATGCGATGGGGGACGGTACCTGCTTCCGGCTCCTCTCATCGGAGAAGGTTACGAAGATGTCGCAGGGCGGCTTGAAGGCGCCGATGATGTAGTTCTGGATCCTTAAAGAAGAAATCAGAGCCGGATCTGCCCATCTAAAGCTCTGCTCGAACTATGGCGCTAAAGATGCAATCTTGGAGAGGAACAAATCCAGTACTAGAAAGCAGCCAAGATCAGATGCGAGAGCGTTGGTTACCATGGCTGCTTCGGCGTCCGGCAACAGGCCAGCGGCGACTACGAACGAACCGGCCGGGACTGTTTGCCGGTGCCGGAGGCGGAGGGGATCGCCGGCGTCTTGATTGCTTCGCCGGGCTCAGTCACGGGGGATCAAATCGGTGGGCTGGTTTGCTGCTGACGACGACGCCTTCCACGCCGGGCTCAGTCACGCACAATTCGTTCTGGGCCATTAATCTGGTGGACCTCGACGCTGCATCGTTGGCCCCTACGCCTCCGGATTTTGGGCCTAAAGAGCGTAGGCCGTTGTTTGGGCTAAAGGCCCAATATGGTTGAGTCAGGAATCAGCCGTGTTATTGTGTTAAGCTCGAAAGCTGTGGCACATGTAATTTCCGCAAGAAAACAAATAGGAAATGTTACTGTTGGTATACCCTGCATAGCATCGCTATTTTTACATATTATAGTTGTCCTGGGGTCAGTAGACACCATTGCTCTTGCTTATGACACCATGAAACTTGAGTTTGTGGCACTTCTATATATAAAGCTTCAGTGACGACAACATCGGCCATGAAGTTACATCGCTGTGACATAATTTTTGCTCCATGTGGTTTACTTGCATTATTGGATAGGCCTGAACAAATGTTAATGCAGGTCCTAGGCACGAGAAGCATAGGGAATTCTAGTTGATAAGTGTGTATTTTGGAGTTGAGAAAGTTTCAATTAAAGTCGCTATGATGACCTCCAGCCTATATGCAGATGTACACATCTACTTCGATGTTCCAGTTATGCTGTCGTTAATGAGTTCCACTGGTGCAACTAGCGAGAAGCGGTGCATTCTCATGAACCAAGATAAATCTGCTTCGTTGGGAGTACGGAGTTGGCGGACCTCAAACTGAGACAAAAAAAAGTGAGCCTGCAAAGCGTGTGGCCCATGTAAGCGAAGCTCAAATGATGTGCATAAACTCGCAACAACTTTAGTAAGGACATCTATTATCTTAATATTTGATCACTGAAGGAGCTATCAGATCATCTTTTTTTAAGGGTTAGAAATTACCTTATTAATAAAAAAACAAATTATATCCACAACTGACGTCAAGAAAATTGAGTCCAAATTTTGTGCAATATGTCACAAACCCACCAATATTTTGGGCACAAATATCACAAACCCACCAATATTTTAGGCATCAAAATTAACCATCATTTTCATTAAAAAAATATCTGAAATATCTATAATAAAGCTTATGAACCATGCTCTATTGCCATTACAAAACGATGACCAGAAATAATAGTGGCAGAAAAAATAACGATGATAGGCAAAAATAAATTAATGAGGCATCCAATATATTGCGGGATAATATTATAGTATTTAGATTATTAATACAAGCACCACTACTTATTTAAGAAAACTAAAAAAAGAAAAGGAAATATTCGTGATGATAGTTTCCATTCATAGCATCTCTGTTTGAAGGTTAGTTGTCCTGGGGTAGGTAGACACCATTGCTTTTTCTTACAATACCACGAAGCGTGTGTTTGTGGCACTATAAAGGTTCAGCAGCGGCAATGTCGACAGTAGAAAGTGACGACGTATTTTAGCTCCATGTTTACCTGAATTATCGGCTAGGTATGAACAAATGCTGATACAGGTCTTAAGCATGGGAAACATAGGGAATTCTACTTGTTATGGTGAGCAGTATGGAGATGGGTGAATGGCGATTGGAGTTACCACAAGCGCTGCTATCCCTGCAAGTCTTCACGCCGAGACTATATATATATTGCCATGTTCGAGTTGTTCTCAATAAGCTACCACGGCCTTTGACATGTACTCTTTGCATAGCTACGGTTGTGCAAACAAAATACGTATCATCAGAGATCTACCTTCCAGTCCTACCATAGACTCATCGGATGCTCGATTGAACAGCTTCCACTACCACAAAAGCCCATCGTAGCTGTCTATGAATTATTGTCTCTGCCTTTTGCCGAGCAAAACATCACATGATTCCTGTACCTAGCTGCTAGCTTTGAGCTCGTTTATTACAACATTCTACATGAAGTCTATAAACACGTACAGATTATATATAGTCGTGACATGAATTAATGAACACAGGAAACTAGCTCGTTGTCAACGCCCGGGGCTTGTTCTTTTTTGAGACTCTGTTCGTAAATCACAATGCATGTGAATCATCTTAACGTATGTAGAGGTAAAAAAAAAAGGTCGCACTTAACGTAGATGACACATTACAGCATGCATGGCAGTAGACGGTGAAACATTTTTTTGATGCTTCCAACTTTCTTTAGTTGTTCAGTCAAGCGGGTGCACGAGCTTACCATGGCTGCTACTCTGAAGTCAGGGGACAGGCCAGCGCAATGTTCCCAGACGAGCTGGTCGAACGGGTTTCGCCAGCGCCGGAGGTGAAGATCGCTGGCATATTGGTCGCTTCGCCAGGCTCAGTTCAGATCAGAAGCGAGTCTTGGAGGGGAACGAATCCAGTCAGTACTAGCAAGCAGCCAAGCAAGATCAGATGGCAGATGCGAGTGCGTTGTTGGTTACTGTGGCTGCTCGGCGTTGGGCAACAGACCAGCGGCGATACAGACGAAGCTAAGCGGCCGGGGCTGTTCGCCGGTGCCGGAGGCGGAGGAGATCGCAGGCGTCTTGACGGCTTCGCCAGGCTCACAGTTAGGCCTTGTTCGGCGCGAAATCGGTGGGTTGCTGCTGTTCTTCTAACGCAGACTCTTTTTTTTTGAGATCATTCTAACGCAGACTCTGTCCACGCCGGGCTCAATCATGGACGAATTCGTTCTGGGGCATTAATCTGGTGGACCACGGCATTAATCTGGTGGACCACCATGCTACATCCTGAGTAGACGGCCCATGTACTATGGATTTTGGGCTTGAGGCCCAATTTTAGTAGAATCAGGTTGGGGGCGGTGATAGCTGTGATCTGTGATACTTTTACTCATATTTGACACTTTAATTCACATTGTTCGGAAAAACACTTTAATTCAATTGGCTAACATATGACATTGTGTTGACTAGTTAGCGAGCGGCAGCTTGTTACGATTCAGCCCATAGCAACAGGGATTGTCGATCGCTGACCCGCGTAGCTTGCAGCTTGCTACTGGCCAGTCACACCTCGCTTGAATGCCCTTCCTACTGTATGGATGTTGTTACTCATCCACCCTCACTGCTTTTCTATAGTTGATCGCACAGAGTGGTTCAACTCGGACTTGCAGTACGGTGATCCTCTATGATGTGTGTGATGTGCGGGATGAATTGAAAATATTCGAGCCGACTCGAACTCGATTTCTTGTCATATTTGTACAGCAAACAAGCCAGGTGGAAAGGGCTAAGTGCAAAAGGGATGACTTTTATGGATTATTTGGCTATCTTGGAATTTACATGTTGCACATGTAATAGGTATGCTACATAGAAGAAATTTTTTAGATAATGGAACAAATGTTCCAGCCGCTACATCCTTTAGGGATGTACAAAGTTGTTCACTACATCAAGATAGCACTCAGGCTCAAATCTCATAACAATGAGAGTTCAACATGGATAAAAGACTAACACAATGAATAAAACCAGAGCTATGCTTCAATTCTATTCCTAAACTTCCAGCCGAACTTAGCGAAGACCTTCATAATGACTGTCTCCAGCAGTCTACAACCATTTTTCAGATTTGCCTTCGCTCCCTCTCCTTTATGCAGCAGCGACCAAGTGCGGGTCCAATATGTTGCTCTGAAAATTACCTGCAAAAAGGTGTTAGACTTAGCATTGTTGAATACCATATCATTTCTATTCAACCAAATTGCCCAACATAGGGCTGCAGCACCTAATAACACTTGGTCTCTAAGCTTTGGCTGAATACCATTGAGCCAAGAGCCAAACATATTCGAAATGCTTGAGGGAGGTTGAATTCCAAAAGTGATGTGTACGGTATTCCATAAAAATCTAGCAAAATGGCAATCAAAAAAAAGATGGTGAATAGTTTCTAGAGTACTACAACAGCAACAAGAAAGACTGCCATGCCAATTTCTTTTTGCAAGATTATCCTTTGTTAAAGTAACACCTTTAAAAAGATACCAAAAAATATTTTAATTTTCAGTGGTACTTTAATCTTCCAAAAAGGGCATGTAGATGGAACTACTCCATGTTGCATTAGCGACATATACATTGAGCAAACAGAGAAAGTGCCGCTCCTATGTAAGTTCCA
The DNA here is from genome assembly GCA_000970635.1 of Eragrostis tef. Taxonomy (NCBI): domain Eukaryota; kingdom Viridiplantae; phylum Streptophyta; class Magnoliopsida; order Poales; family Poaceae; genus Eragrostis; species Eragrostis tef. The sequence continues at coordinate 9,483 of LAPY01005049.1, read as the reverse complement.
AACAAAAACATCCTTGTCATTAGTAAGATTAATCATAGCTACTTTAGACACAAGATCATGCCAAGCAGCCAAATTATTGCCGACTAGAGCCCTTCGAAACGAAATATTCAGAGGTGTGGAACTCAAAACGTGAGCAACTGTAGCATCTTTTTTTCTTACAATGTTATATAGAGAGGGGTAAACACAGCCTAGAGGTTTATAATAACAATTGGTCTCTAAGCTTTGGCTGAATACCATTGAGTCAAGAGCCAAACATATTCGAAATGCTTGAGGGTGGTTGAATTCCAAAAGTGATGTGTACGGTATTCCATAAAAATCTAGCAAAATGGCAATAAAAAAAGATGTTGAATAGTTTCTAGAGAACTACAACAGCAGCAAGTAAGACTGCCATGCCAATTTCTTTTTGCAAGATTATCCTTCGTTAAAGTAACACCTTTAAAAAGGTATCAAAGAAATATTTTAATTTTCAGTGGTACTTTAATTTTCCGAAAAGGGCATGTAGTTGGAACTACTCCATGTTGCATTAGCGACATATGCATTTAGCAAACTGAGAAAGTGCCGCTCCTATGTAAGTTCCAAACAAAAACATCTTTGTCGTTAGTAAGATTAATCATAACTACTTTAGACACAAGATCATGCCAAGCAACCAAATTATTTCCTACTAGAGCCCTTCGGAACGAAATATTCAGAAGTGTGGAACTCAAAACGTGAGCAACTATAGCATCTTTTTTCCTTACAATAATATATAGAGAGGGGTAAACACAGCCAAGAAGTGTATCTCCAATCCAAACATCCTCCTAAAATCTAATTTCGGAACCACTATGAATGTGAAAAAGAACCTCCTGACAAAAAAAGATCCTTTACTTTCATTAGTCCAGACCAAAAGTGAGAGTCTCCCGGCTGTTTTTTTACTTGAGTCAAAGTTTTGTTTGACAAGTATTTCCTTCGTAGAAGGTCTTGCCAAACACCCTCTTCATTGATAAGTTTGAATAACCATTTACTCAATAGACATTTATTATGGATATCAAGATTTAGAATTTCTAGCCCGCCAAAATCTTTAGGTGTGCAACGAATACTCCACTTAGTGAGCCTATACTTTTTCTTATGTTCATCACATTGCCAAAAAAATCTAGAACGATAATAATCCAATTTTTGAGCCACTCCTCTAGGGACTTCAAAGAAAGAAAGCATGTACATGGCTAGACTACTCAAGACAGAGTTAATCAAAACTAATCTGCCTCCAACCGAGAGAAGTTTTCCTTTCCAACTACTAAGCTTTTTCTGAAATTTCTCTTCAATGATTATCCAATCGCTATTAGATAATTCCTGTGATGCATAGGAATGCCTAAATATTTAAAAGGAGTGGAGCCCAAATTACAACCAAAAAGTTGTGCATACTCTCCCTCGACCTCTTTTGCCTTTCCATGACAAAAGAGCTCACTTTTATGGAAATTTATCTTCAAACCTGATAAATGCTCAAAAGTACTTAACACTAGTTTAAGATTTTTGACTTGGTTTAAATCATGTTCCATAAAAAGAATAGTATCATCCGCATATTGAAGGATGGAGAGTCCTTCATCCACTAAATGGGGAATAACCCCTCGGAAGTTTCTATTCTCTTTAGCTCGATCAATAAGAATTGCCAACATATCAGCCACTCTTTCTTGGACTGAAAAAAGTGACCAATATCATCGTTCACCTTAATGCCCACACTACCTCCCCTCACAATTTGGTCAATCCATTTGCACCACAAGGGTGAAAAGCCTTTCATTCTCAAAGTTTGTTGGAGGAAAGACCAATTCACCTTGTCATAAGCCTTTTCAAAGTCTAACTTTAAAATGACACCATCTAACTTTTTCCTCTGCATCTCATGGATGGTCTCATGCAAGATTACCACACCTTCCATTATATTTCTACCGGTCATGAAAGCAGTTTGGGATGGTTTAATCACCTTTTCAGCTACTAGAGCTACTCTGTTTGTCATGACCTTTGTGAAAATTTTGAAACTAACATTGAGAAGACAAATGGGTCGAAATTGTTGTATTTGTTTTGCTTCCTTATGTTTTGGTAACAGGGTAATAATACCAAAATTAAGGCTAAAGAGAGGTAGATTCCCCTTGTGGAATTCATCAAAAAGAGCCATGAGGTCTCCTTTGACGAGTTTCCAGACCACTTGATAAAATTCAGCAGGCAAACCATCTGGTCCCGGTGCTTTGTTGTGTTCCATTTGAAATATAGCCTTCTTAACCTCCTCTTCATTGAAAGTGCTGATTAAAATGTCATTTCTATGTCTGACACTTGAATAATGTCATTACTAATATTCTCCATCATACTAAAATTGTTCTTCTCAGGGGCACCAAAGAGACCTTTATAATAGTTAGTAATGTAGCTTTTAAGCTTTTCATCACCTTCTATCAAGCCCTCTTCCTGTTCTAATCGAAAGATCCTGGTCTTTCTATGTTTACCATTGGCCCCTAATTGGAAATATTTGGTATTACTATCACCAAATAACAACTTAGTTGTCTTGGCACGTTGATACCACTTAAGCTCTTGTTCTCTAAGAAGTTGAGCAAGGCCATTATTTAGACAATGCTTTAAGTCGATCTCTCTACTACTCAATAGTTGAGACTCGGCTTTTTTTATCTAATTCATCTGCCTTCCTAATTATTTCAGCCTTTTCTTTCTTATAATTTCCACTTATGTTTTTTGCCCATCCCCTGAGAAATTGTCTAAGTCTTTGGATTTTATGTTGCCATTTTTGTAAAGGTGTCCCACCTCTATTCTCCTTGTTCCAAACATCAGACACCAACTCATAAAAATCATCACGTAGCAGCCCCCAAGTTCAAATTTGAACATAGGCTGTTTATCACAGTGAGTGCCATTACCGGAATTTAACAATAGTGGAGTGTGATCAAAAATTTCCCTATTCAAAGCTTGTACAGTTGAGAGAGGAAATTTTGATTCCCATTCGGTACTAACTAAAATCCGATCTAGTTTTTCAAAAGTTGGTGTTGCTCTAGAGTTTCCCATGTAAATTTACGATTTGATAGTTCTAGCTCTCTTTAAGTCTAATCCGTCTATGACGGCATTAAACAGAAAGGGCCATCTATCATTGTATCTATTATTGTTCGTTTTTTTGTGGGTTTCTAATGATATTAAAATCACCACCCATAAGAATTGGCAGTGTCTCTTTAGCACAAGTTTGGACAAGCTCGGTCAAGAAAGCTTCCTTGAATTCTTCTTGAGCAGCCCCATAAACTGTTATGAGAACCCATTTAAAGCCATCCTCTTTATTTCTTAGATGGAACTTCACATAAAAATTGCCTTCATCAATGCTGCCGATGTCAAAGACTTCCAAATTAGTACCAAGAAGGATGCCTCCAGACCTGCCATGAGGCTCAATCCAATGCCAAAGGAAATCTTGTCCACCGCAAATATTCTTTAACATAGTCAAAGAAAATCTTGTCCACCGCAAATATTCTTTAACATAGCCAAAGGAAATCTTTTTTTTTCGGTTTCTAAGAGAGTGATGAAGTCTAGCTTCTGCTCTCTAGAAGTGTCTGACAGGAACCTAAACTTAGCCAAGTCACTAAGACCTCTGCTATTCCAAAAGATTCCTCTCATTTTGAACCATTTTTGTTTTTGTTAACTATCCTAATTTTAGCAATTTGCTTTTTCCTTGAAGATGATTTTGACTTGTTTTTCTTGAAGACAACCTGAAAATCACAACTTAGGTGGTCGCTGTCATTATCCATTACCTCCTCCATTAAATCACCACATAAGTGACCAAGAGTAAGGTTTTCTATGTTAAAATCATCCTCTCTATCCGAGGTTTCCGAATCAGATCCACGTTCTACAACTTTACTATTAATACGTGAAGAAATTCTATTGAATTCAGAAATAATCGAATCTGAAACTTCCTTTACATTATTTCCTAGTGCTACACCTAGATTGCTAATGTTGGAAGAAATGACTTTATTTGGAAAAGAGAGAAAGGAGCGGTCTGAAATTTTACCTTTAATTGGCTCTAAGTTTTTCCAAGCCACCCTTTTCATTGCCTTGTCCATCATGTGCTCATCGGCTGTACCAACCGGCCTAGGGCTCGAGCGAGTTGGAGTTGCTGAGGCTTTCTTGATAGCAGCTGCGGCGTTGATTGCCGCTGCCACCGTAGAGTCCGGGAACACCGGCAACTTGTGCCGCTGTGTACCAGCAGATTGGCGGCCTCCTTGCGCGCTGCGCTGCAAACGAGGTGGGGCTGTACAGGGACGCACAATCCCAGCCATCACCATGGGCAGCGGCAACACCTGCGCCGCCCCAAGCGTTGCCTCCACCCGGGTGTCCTTCGTATGTGCTCCATACAAAGCACAATCAACATGCCCGCCATCGGTCGACTCCACGACCAAGGGAGCAGCAGCCACATGCTTTTCTTTAGGAGTAGAAGTCGTGTAATGTGACACATCAACCGCATTTTCACTAGCACTATCTCCGATCAGCACACCCATATTGTTATGTGCCACCATTTTTTCCACCGAGTCAATTGGAACGCCTTCTTCATCACCCCCTGTCCTCCTAACATCATTTGCTAACACACCAAAGGCATCATACTCCTCATCTGAGAGCACGTCCTCGACCAGCCCCTCATCATTTTCAGCTAGCACGTTATTAGCACAAAAGTTGAGTGTATTGTCCACTGCCATGTCAAGGATCTTGTTAACGATTCGATTAACCTCTGCCTCCACAACATCAACTTCCCCTGTAAGAGAGTGCTTGGCTGCCCCAACATCGTTAGAACCAGCATTGACATTATCATCGATAGCCATGTTATCATTTTTAGACCGCTTAGGGTCTCTATCCAGACCTTGTTTGTCACGTGAAAGATCTTCTTCCATGTCCGCGTTACCTCTGTCTTCGCTGTCCATAGAGTTCACCTCCACTTCATCACCATTCTCATCAAAGCCAAGACGCTCAATCTCGAATTTCAGCTCAAAGTAATGGTCACCAATGACCACATCAAGCTTTGGCGGTATCAGTTTTGGGTCCAGAACTGCTACAAGAATTCTACCAAAATCATTTTTCTGAGTAGTCAGCATATCAACCGTTTGAGTAGAACCAAGAATGGAGCCTATGGCCCATAAATTCAAGAATTCCCTTAACTTTTTCCGAATACCTACAACCCGAATCCACACCTTTGGCAACAAGAAACCTTCCTCCTTTACATGCCATTCCTCAAACTGCAAGCGAACTCCGGTTGAGACCCCATTTTCCCGGACGTCCGTACCCCCATAGGCGATGGATCGCTGCAGCTCGGACTTTGAAGGAAAAGCAACAATAAAAGAACCATCCCCATGTTCCACTGGTTTCCATTTCCATTTTCCAGGCACAATTCTTAACTAAGGCGACCACCAACAACCTTAACTAGTGCTGTTTTGGTGTCCTTTTTCCTTGGTAAAGGCGGGTGAGGAATGTGATAGAAGCCTAGTCCTTCGACTGAATAACCCACAGCATGAGCAACCGGCCTCACTTCCTTTAAGATTGGACAACGGTGGTTAACATGATCATGCCCATCACAAATAACACAATAGACTTCAGTGCTACAATCTGCAACAAGGTGACCTTTCAGCGAGCACCTAGTACACGATTTTCCTTTTCCCCCAGCACGAGCACCATCACGGTCGCTCTCGCTGGCATTCGGATCGATCGCCATGGAAGCCGACCCAGCAGCACCAGCCCCCTTAGCCTCTCCAACCTGCCCAGCATCAGCTGCAACCGATTGAGAAGGCGCTGCAGCCAGAGCGGCCTTAGCCACTGAAGTTATCGGCACACGCCCTCCACCCGTCGGCGCGGCTGGGATAGGAGCTCCATGCCTGCCCGTCGCATTTCGCCGCTGAGGAGCAGCGGCATGAGGTGGGCGACCACCACGGCCGGGGCGCCCCGCAAAGCCACCACGCCGGGGAGCAAAACCGTGTGCGCCGCGCGGACGGAAGCCCCGCCGGGGCCAGCCCCGCCCACGGCCACCACCGTAGTCGCTGTAGCCCGGATCAAAATGACCCGTGCCGTGGAAGTCCCCGCCACCATACACCTCCTCCTCATCCTCGTAGTATCCTTCATCTCCACCGAAAGCATAGCCACGACCACGCCCGAACTCAGGAACATGGCCATGGCGACCACCTGCTCCCGACCCAGCTCCGTTGCCTTGCATCGTGGGCACAGGAGGCGCTGGGAGGCTGGGCGCAGAGAACGAACCGTCGCCAATGGAAGATGAGCCGCCGGAAGACGAAACAGACGCGATATCCGTTGTACGCGGACGCCCTGCTCTGGAAAACAATTTGCCCAGACCAGCTGAGAATGTGAAACGAGCTGTTTTGCCTCCGTTCTGAATCAGGATAGAACGGCCCGGCCTAGTACGAGCTTCTGGCCTATCCGCAACCCCGACCAACTGACCAGCTTCTCCGAGATCCCGCGCCCGCTGTCTCCCTGATTCGAAATTTGAATTTCGCTGTGGTTGCGCGGCGCCGGCATAATCCGCCACCAGAGACTCCGCCGTCTTCCTCGTCACTGACCAGCTTTGCATCGGCCTTGGCAACATTGCCCGCACCTTGTTGAGAGCATAACCCAGCGTGAGTCTTGGCGAGGCCCTCGAAGCCGGCAAAGGCCCCCGCCATGGTTTTAGCGGCGGCCGCCGGCATGACGCATCTTTCATTGCTGTGCGTGCAAGAAGGCCTCCGTTCCTACCTGTAACACAAGAAGAAGAACGTACCTTAGATGCACTCCCCTGCAACAGATCATAATTTTCCGTTTCCATGCTCCTGTCTTCAACGATGAAGCCCTTCTCCGATGGCTTGTGGAGGCAGGCATTCACCGGTGCCCGCCCGCCACCAGGCTGGCTGTCTTCTTCCTCTTCATCAGAGCTTAGCTCATCCGCAAGAGGCCAGAATCTCGAATCAGAGGAAAGACCTCGTCGCCCGGCAAGAGGATCCATCGAACGCTTCTCCATGCATCCGAGCTCGGGCAGGGAAGCTTCCTCTGGGACATATTCCTGGTCCACCACCGGCAAGGACACCGGCCGGGGAACGGGAGCTAACGTCAGCCGGCAAGACCGCAGTCGCCCGCTGGACAGAGCCATCCTCCGGCCGAGACGCCATGCTACATAGAAGAAATAGGAAATGCTCCCGTTGCTACCATGTACAGCATTGCTATTAGATATTAGTTGTCCTGGGGGTAGGTAGACACCATTTGCCCTTGCTTATGACACAACGAAACTTGAGTTTGTGGCACTATATATAAAGCTTCAGCGACGAAAACATCAGCAACATATTATCTTAGGTCCATGTGGTTTATGCGTTATAGGCTAGGCCTAACAACAAGTGCGATACAGGTCCTAGGCATGGAAAGCATAGGGAATTAGTTGTTAGGATGTGCGCTTTGGGGTTGACAAAGTGGTGATTAGAGTTGTTATGATCAACTCTTGACTTGTTATTTGCAAGAACTTGGAAGTACACATCTATTTCCATGTTGGGGTGTTGTCTTGATGTTGACAGTTCCATTGGTGGGGCTTGCAAATGATGGTACATTCCGATCAACAAAGGTGAATCACTGTCTTTGGGAGTCCAAAAACGACAGGCCTTGAACCAAGATAAAAGGCAAATTTGTCTGAGGGACATCTCTCCTTCCTGGCTTGGTCTCCCACACACCGCACGTCACCGTTTTGCCTGGCTCACATCGAGAAAAAACTGGCTTTGCCCACTGCACACCGCATGGAATAAACAAAGGATCTTTTCAGCAGAGGAGACACGGCGCATGAGAAAAGACTTCGATGCCCCTGATGGCCTGATCGAGCCATGTGATTCTTCTCTGGTGTCTTCTGCTCCCTTCTCTCATCCCGTCGTCTTCCTTGAGCAAATCCCCATTCCAGAGATTGCACCCACCGGCGAGCTCTAAGAGCAGCGCGCCCTCGCAGCCTACACCCTTTGCAAGAGCCCGTCTCCACTTTTTGCGGCATCAACGGCTGAGTCTCCGCACGCATGCCTGTGCGCCTCAACTCTGACGTCGGCAAGCTGCCCCCTTCGTCTCACTCCATTGCTGCCCGCATCAAGACTAGGCACCTCAACCCACATCCTGCCTCCAATCCCGCCACCTCAAGCAAGCACCATGTGGCGATGGGGCTGCTGGGAAACCTCGCGTTCATGGGGATTGAGAGCCTCAACGAGCTCATGCCCATGGGGATTGGGATTGGGAGGGCCGGCGCCGGCAAGGACGGGGCGAGCTCATGTTCATGGCGATGTATGACAAGTCTCATCCCAATCTTGCCGACGAGTCCTCTTTGAATCTTGCGGACGAGCCGCACCCAATCAGGCGAAGGAGCACAAGGCTGACGAGACGAGCAGATGACCTGGTAGCTCAGTCAAGGGAACCGGGGTCTTTTCAGTGTCTCCGTCTCTCCTCCATCGGACAGAAATTATTAATTTAATCGGTACAGTGTGTTTCAGGCAAAATCATGTTTTCAGGATGTGCGCTGGACAAAACCGTGCCAGGCGGTGTGACCCAGACCAAACCGCAAACGAGCGGTGTCTTGGAGACAAATTTGCCAAGATAAAAGGGGGCTTAAGGCTACACCCAATAAGGAATTTTGTTTTGTTCTTTCCAAATTTGTCTTGTCATAGGAAATGCAAATGAAACATTTTGTTGTTTCCTAAGCTTGTCATAGCTTTTAATTATTGCTCAAATGAAATGAAATAGCTCTTAATAAAAGTTTCATACCATTTCATATTTTGGAAACTAAGTATAGCAGATGACGCTGATTTCCTCTCTCTCTCTCTCTCTCCATCATTAACATGCAACATCACTGAAAATGCTTATATGGCACATTGTTTGTTTTAAAATGAAGCTCCCATTGAGAGCAGCGTACGAGGCTCAATGTATTTAAGTCAGCAATATATATAGCATTGAGCCCAAAAACGTGTGCCCCATGTCAGACAAATGACTTGCATAATGACATCTTTACTAATGTCATGTGTGATATCTTGATACATATTTGGTCATGGTGAGGGGCTACCATATCCTTTTTTAAGGGTTAAAAATTATCGTATTAATCTATAAGAAGAACGATAAATTATGCAACATTGTCATTATGAAAGTTTAGTCAAAAATGCTATCCATATATCTTTTTAAAAGTTACCTACTGTTGCCGTTACAAAAAACTGACTGAAATACCTATAAATAAGTTTATAAATTATGCTCTGTTGGCATTACAAAAACAATGAGCAGTAAATAATATAGCCCAACGAGTTTTTAAGAAAATTGAAAAAGAAAAGAAATAGTCCTATGGTACCATTTGTAGCATCTCTAGTTGAAAGTTCTTTTTTGCGAAACTATTTGAAAGTTAGTTTTCCTGGGGTAGGTAGAACCATTGCTCTTGCTTACAACACCGCGTAAGGTATGTTTGTGGCACTATCAATTATTCAGTGGCAACGTTGGCATTATAAT
>LAPY01005044.1:3318-24317 GCA_000970635.1 Eragrostis tef | reverse complement strand
CGCCCTCCGACGCGCCGGCGCCGGAGCTGCGCCCGCCCCACACCGCCGAAGGCATCTTCTTCTCTCTTGTGCTTGATCCGCGACGGCGCCGCTCCTTTCCTTTCTTCTCTCTCTAAGGGTTCTGTCTTCTCTCTCTTCTCCTCTGTTCCCTTTCTATTATTTATTGGGCTGATGAAAGTGGCGCAGGCTGCGCCGCTAACCCGCTTGGCCCGGCCGGCTCCGTGAGCCCGCATAACGCAGCAAATCGGCCTGCGGCAGCCCGCAAAGAAGAAGAACAAATCGGGTGATTCGGGTCCCTCTCCTAGGCTCATCGCCGCCTCCGGCAGCCGGCGCGTGCCCTCGACGTCCGTGCTCTATGCACCGGCACGACCGCATTTGGTCTGCTTGTCGATGACGCCATTACATCACCTCGAGGGACCCGACATGTAACATTTCATTCATGGAGTCTGTTTTCGTCCACGCAGAAAGAGCATTATGGGTGCGGCGTCACCCCTCTAAAATTTAGAGGGTCTAAACAAAAAGAATCTTGTCATTTAAGAGTATTAATTACTAACTGCAGAACCCCTGGTCTAATTCGCGAGACGAATTTAATGAGGGTACTTAATACACGATTAGACGATGGTTACTGTAGCTGTAGCATCATTGTAACAAAACATAGACTAATTAGGCTTATTAGATTCGTCTCGTAAAGATGTACCTATCTGTAAAAGAATTGTGTCATTAGAATTTATTTAGTACTCTTAAATTATAAGATTCTCTTTGATTTTAGAGGTCTAAACTCTAAACACTAATACAACCCAACGCGCCCTATATTGAAGGAACCGCCCTCCGACGCGCCGGCGCCGGAGCTGCGCCCGCCCCACACCGCCGAAGGCATCTTCTTCTCTCTTGTGCTTGATCCGCGACGGCGCCGCTCCTTTCCTTTCTTCTCTCTCTAAGGGTTCTGTCTTCTCTCTCTTCTCCTCTGTTCCCTTTCTATTATTTATTGGGCTGATGAAAGTGGCGCAGGCTGCGCCGCTAACCCGCTTGGCCCGGCCGGCTCCGTGAGCCCGCATAACGCAGCAAATCGGCCTGCGGCAGCCCGCAAAGAAGAAGAACAAATCGGGTGATTCGGGTCCCTCTCCTAGGCTCATCGCCGCCTCCGGCAGCCGGCGCGTGCCCTCGACGTCCGTGCTCTATGCACCGGCACGACCGCATTTGGTCTGCTTGTCGATGACGCCATTACATCACCTCGAGGGACCCGACATGTAACATTTCATTCATGGAGTCTGTTTTCGTCCACGCAGAAAGAGCATTATGGGTGCGGCGTCACCCCTCTAAAATTTAGAGGGTCTAAACAAAAAGAATCTTGTCATTTAAGAGTATTAATTACTAACTGCAGAACCCCTGGTCTAATTCGCGAGACGAATTTAATGAGGGTACTTAATACACGATTAGACGATGGTTACTGTAGCTGTAGCATCATTGTAACAAAACATAGACTAATTAGGCTTATTAGATTCGTCTCGTAAAGATGTACCTATCTGTAAAAGAATTGTGTCATTAGAATTTATTTAGTACTCTTAAATTATAAGATTCTCTTTGATTTTAGAGGTCTAAACTCTAAACACTAATACAACCCAACGCGCCCTATATTGAAGGAACTTTGAGTTGCAGAAACATTGTAGGTGTTCTCTGGTGTCTTGAAGGCCATCAAACGCATGGTAACTTGTAACAACAAATCTAAATTTCTTCCATTGCTGCCTGTTGTTCCTCAGTGCACTCTAGGTTGTAGGACAGCCAATATATACATTGTCATGTTTTTCATTTCAGAAGTATAGTTCGAGATACCCTTGTGGCCAGTGGCGGAGCCAGCCTGGCTCCATAGAAGGGGCCATGAACAGTGTTGACCCTTGTGGAAATTCACTACACACAGGCCTGTGCTCTGCTAGGGAACTTTGGGCCTGTTATTCATGCGCATGTGCTCAGCTAGTTGACTTTGGTCGTTGTCACTCTGCACAAACATGCACAGATTGCGGCTGGAGCTGAAAATAGGCTAATAGTATCCGTTTGGCAACATGTCAGAAATGAACACAACTGAATGGTCATAGTCCTGTACATATTTTGAATGGCTATAGTCCTGTACATATTTTGACCTTTTTTTTTTCATATTGTGTGTGCTTGAACGCAGGACTTTTCGTACGCAGTTAGTATGAATTCTTAAAGAGAAACAGAGGGAGTAGTACAGCATTACTATCTCAAAATAAAAAAGTTGAATGTGATCTATCAGCACCCTACCATTCAACTCCCCACTATACCATCAATCAGCCTTACGACAGAATCACAAGTGAATATTTGCTAGTTCAGGCATTTGTTCTCTGTACATGTCGTGTCACGTTCAACATTGGACTCCCTCAGTGTTGCTCTTATACAATCAAAAGAATGGCATGAAAGTATTTATACAAAAAGATCAGCAAGGAACTGCACTTTTGCATCTCCAAGCTGCAAATGAGAAGACCCATCCAACAATATAACAAACAGGTGAAACATGCCTTGGTAAGTCTGCAGTTCCATGCTCGTGTCTTTCAGTTGTGTCTTTCAGACATCTTAGGCGCCGAGCATTCTTGCAGCAAGCATGTTATCTCCTTTTGGACATGTAGCATTGCCTCATTACTGGTTCTTTTATTCATCATAACAATTACTGCTCATCACAATCCCATTGTTTACGAAAGTTCATGAGGCTTCTTGCTTTGAATTCTCACAAAAGCAGTATGTGTTGAACCTCATGTCACTGCAGTTAATGTATATTGCATTCTGTCATGAATCTCTCTCTAGTATTCATGTAGTTCCTCCAGTAGCTCTTATAATCGTGTATCCCCAAATCAAGCCATGGTTTCATGACACCATTGTAATGCAGAGTAGCAGCATTTTCTATCTCGACAGGACTAATTCCATAATCATGCCCAAGGCCTGACTGAATCCATGAGTCTTCCAAAGGATATATCAGATCTTCAAAGGCAACTAAAATTGCAGGGAGTGATCTGAGTTGCTGTGATGTCAGACTGTCCTTCTGCAACTACAAAAAGGAAAGGTAACATAATTGAGATAAAGGGTTATGGTGAAAGGGCAGGACGAGGAGTGCTATAATAACCACAATTTTTTCGTATGATAGCTATTTTGATATGATTTCCTTCGGAATTTACTGTACAAGGAGTAGTAAAAAACTAACCTTTTGTAGTAACTGATCATACAAACTGGTGATGCGGAGGTCCCTCCATTTTCCCAATTCAACAACATTTAGACCAGACATCCACACACAAGAATTGATGTTGAAACTATGTTCTGCAATATAAGCTCTCAACTGGCCGAGTTTAACTCCACAGAACTGCACAGCACCAATCACTTTACCACCCATGTTGAGGTTCCACAGAGACGACAAGTCTTTCTGGACAATCAAATCATCATCCAGAACAACTACTCTGTTCAAGCTAGGAAGAAGGTTGGGCAAAAGGAAATGTGAATGGCCAAAAACAGATATGTACTCGGTTTTCATCTTCCCTTGGGAATGTTCAGAGTGGTTACGAATTGTGACACGGAATTCGTCTGCGGACCATAACTGTTGCATCTCAAGAGAATCTACATCCTTAGAGAACTTATGGTGATCCTCAATGTTAGTTACATGGACAGTAGCTTCCAAGTATGAATTTCTGTTAAACGAATGCTTCATTGCATAAAAATTCTGCGCATCAGTGAACAAATGGAAAACAATGCTGCCAGAATCCTGGAATGTGTAACAGGAAAGCAAACTCGGCAGTCAGATGAATTCCTAGTGTAATCTTCAAATAATTGGAAAGTACAGACAGTATACCTTAGAATTCATAACTGTTGAGTTAATAGTGGTTGAAGCTGCAAGAACATTCCGGGAAAATATTGCATAGTGATGGAAGGTGGGGTTTTCAAGCTTCTGCTTATTTAACTGGTCCATGTGCATTGATGTGGATTTGAAATATTCTACGGTCAATCTCATGTGCAAGCAATGGTGAGTTTTTGGCATAGTCTGGACGCCAAGATGATATAGAAATGCACTCTGCCGTGTATGGAAATAAGCTTCATCTTCTGTAATATCAAGTAACTGCCTAAGTTTTCGTTCAACACTTGAGCATCCTACATCACAAGACTTGGCTCTCTCAATTGTGTGCTCCATTTTCTCTTGCTTCTTTGCAAAACTGAAATGAGTAGCAGGCATTGCCTTCAGAAATTATTAAAGAACATAATAAACAAAATAATTATAATGATCTACTTTATAAAAGTTAAGTTGCATGCATCATATTCTCCTATATGTATACAATTTATTGCTTAAATAGAAACAGATATTGAGAATTGATATCGCGCGTGAATGAATTGCAGAAGATACATTTTTAGAATTTGTTACATGCAAAATGTTTATGAGAAACAAACAGAAAAGAAAATAAGATTTCTAGAAGTAAGATGAGACTAACAATAATGGAAGATCAGCATCTGTTCTTGGATATTTTGCTTCAGTTCATTGCAATACTAGGATAATGAGCTCTTGCCATAAAAAGTTGATCTTTAAGTCTCTTCACAATATCATCTTTGATTACTTCCCTATGCTCAACACACCAGAGGCAATAACTTCCATATTCAAGCTCACAGGACTTGGGATTCTCCTCATGCACTGTCTCTTGATCATGGTTCTCTTTCCCCTTAACAGTAGCATCCTGATGTAGAATAAATTCAGTTAATCACTTTCCTAAAGTAAAAGAGTTCTGAAGAATTTGGTAACTTTAAAAAAAAATGCCAGGCTCATTCCCAAAGCATGGATCATCACAGCACTGCCAAAGGTTGCTAAAGAATTAACGATGAATATGTATATGTGTGCGTGTACTTGATAGATACAGTACCATAAAGCATTACACACAACATCAATATCGCCACTAGGAAATACTTGCAGTATGTGCTTGGATGTCAAGCCATACTATGATCTCCTGAGAAATCAACAAGGATCTACTAAAACTAGGAGCAGATATGGAGATTTTTTAGTTTTCTTTTCTTCACCATGGACAATATATTTAAGAGACTATATTTAAGTCACTTCTACATTGCACCTCAAATTATGCCAAACTCATGTATATTGTCACCAGATCTGAAGTAAACAAAAAAAGAAAAACATCTAACGAAGGTGCAAAATCATGCTTGAATAAGTCAACTCTATCAGGTACAATCTTACTGCAAGTTAACCTACACATTGTACATAAGCACATAAGAGACTAATACCACAGAGATGGTCAACAATGTTCCTACACTTTAGGCTATTCACCATTGTTCACTGTGAAAATGCAGGATGGCAGACGACTTAAAAAAATCCTCAAAAGAGGTGAACAAAGAGATTGTCTGTTACCTTTGATCCCAAGGACAAATCCTTCAATTGATATCTTTTCGGTACATGAGGTCCTAAAAACACAATTCAATACATTAAGATAGATACTGGTAAAAAAAATCAAAGAAAGATACTGGTAGGTTCCGGGCTTTTTTTTCCCCTAATGCTTACCATTATTTCCGAAAGTGTCATTCTTAAGGTCAGTTAAAGAGAAAGAAACTTTGAGATTTGCTTTAGATTTGACAGCAAGATTCTTAGACTTTATTTTACTAGATTTCTGACCCAAAATTCCATTAGAACTGTGTAGTTTCTTCTTGGAAACATCACCGTAAGTTTTCTTCTTGGAAACATCCTGCTTACAAAGTTGAAAAAGAGTGGGTCAGTAAAATACTGAAAAATAAATGTCCAACGTTTCAGTTACAGATGCTCGTGTTTAAATTTTGTTTTTCACAGACACACCGACCGGCAAACCAGAAGGAGTGTCTGTGTTATTAGGCTATCCTGTTCTTTTCCTTTTATCAGTTTCATTTGTTGAACTATTTGTAAAACTCTGACGTTTTGTGACAGCTTCGCTACTCGAAGCCAGGGGCTATCCCCCGCTTCTTAAAAAAAAAACTGAAAAAGAAATATCCAAAATTTAGTATAGCAGGCTCTAAATTTTTGCTACAGCCAAGGCAGGATGTATCATTGTGGCACAGTGACCACTTAACAAGGTAACTATGCCCCAGTTAACCAGTTGTCCAGATTGGAGCGAAGTTTCAGCTCCAAAATGAGCATCACTACTAAACATGTCACACACAATTGATTCATCTAAGTATGGTCATAATTTTTTTTGTGAGGGAAGTATGGTCATAATTGTGGTTTCAGAATATGGAAAAGGACAACTGAATACTAATACGAACAATGCAACTGAATTCTGGAAGTTAGGAGTAGGAATTTTAGACACGTTTGATCGTTGACATCACGAAAGAAACAATTTTTTGGGGATGTCATATAGTACAAGAACAGCCACATAGCGCAAGGTAGGACGCAAATGCAGTAGGTCGTTGAGCGTCATAACACGCAGCACACGTCCACAAAACACGCGCATAGGCACACACGGAGCGGATGAACACTCAGACAGAATCACCACAATTCAAAATCGTACAACAGCCTATGCACAATGCGGCACGGGATCGCAATTTGTTTGGGCAAGAGAGGAAAGCAAAGCAACGAAGCAGTACGGTGTGAAAGTAAAATTATTGTATGTAGCAGCAGCAGCAGCAGCAGTACCTTGAGCAGCTTGTGCTTCATGGTGCCCCCATCGAGATGCTTACGCGCTCCAAAATCCAACTCCTGACGAAGCAGGAATTGCAGGAATCAGAATGGAAAATCCAGGAATGCAGCGCTGTGCAGCATTATAAAAAAGATTTTTTTTCTTTATAAAGGAGGTGACTGAAGAATCTCACGGTGCTGATGACGACGGCAGCGCTCTCCTCCGAGCCATAGCCTGCGCAGGAAGAATAGAGCAAGACACTGTAATAACTAGAGAAGCACGCAGAGAATGAGCACAAATCCGAGGCGAGGCAGGGAAGGGCGTTGGTACCGGGGCGGTGGAGGCCGAGGAGGAAGACGAGGGGCAGGAGGATGGAGCAGACGACGAGCGCCGGCACGGCGGCGGCCAGGCCGCTGCAGCGGCGCTTGGGCTGCAGCAGGGGAGAGGAATGCTGTTGATAGTGGCCCTTCATACTACCGGCACTTCCTCTGCGCTGCCTCTGCTCCTGCTTGTGGGATGCTGGCTGCTAATTACTCCGGCGGTTTATGTTTCCTCGATTGGGGCGCGTTCAAGCGTAATCAAGCCTGCAACCAACCAACCAACCACACCATTCCACCGGGCATTCGCACAAGTGGAGGAAGAGGAAGAAGAGTGAAGTGGACTGGCCCGCCTGCTAAACCCCTCCTCTCTCTTCCCCAAGAACCCAGCTTTGCGATGCTTTTGCAGCAGTGTCCTTTTGCTTTGGACGCGCCTCTTTCTCTGACCAACCTTGTGTGTGTCCCTCAATTTTTTCTAAATCTGACGTAATACAAGTTGCTGTATTTACGGTTCTTGTTATACGCGGTACAACAATTTGACGAAGAAAAGATTCCTAAATGTGCTTGATTGAGTAGAGAGAGTTTGGAAAAGCAGTGGCAATTCAGTCAATCAGATTTGCAGCCAGCTGCTGCCGCCCCAAGTTTAGGGGCCGGTTGCCTTGCTTTTCAGTTACAGGTGCTTCCGAGTTCCATGCCGTGTACCACCACATACGGAAATGAGCGTAACGGCAGTGTGATCCACTTAGCGTGACATTTCTTCTGTATTGTCACGGTGCCCAGAAATGGATGCTGCCATTTGCTCGAGAGGTAGCTAGCGCCCAGGTTTGCCACAGATCTGGCCTTTCCCCTGTGTTCAGTAAACGAGATGTTGCTTGCTTGCGTGCATGGATTAATATTTTCTGAACATTTCTGAATAGATGGATTAATCTGTCCTTAGTCCTGTTCTTGCTGTTTTCTTTTCTGAACAAATGGTTTGTCCTCTTCACTGCTTGCTGCTTCACATGCACATGCTGTCCCTGTCCTTTGCTCCATATCTCCTCATCAGTGATCCTTCTCGGTCTAATTTTTGTTTCAGACGATCGAGTACTTGATCACTAATAAACAAGGGCTTTCAAGGCTGCTGTCACTCACTGATCTAACACATGCTTCCTTGCATCAGACACAAAAAGTGGGATACTATACTAAACTCAGTGGTCAGCAGCAAACCACCGCGTAATTCGCGTCGAGGCTTCGCTTTGCTCTCTCATTTGCGAGTCGATCATCCACAAACCAACATCCTGCCCGCATTTGCGCTGCAAACATGTGCGCACGATGACTGTCAGCCAGTCAGTTGACGAATCAGATCGTCCTCATGCCTGCACATTGCATAGTATAATTTGTTTCCAATGCACACTACTATACGTAGTATGGACCTGAGCAAATAGCGCATGGATGCCATTGTGTGCTACATTTTGGCGTTCACATCAAATTTACTCCGGAATGTGGTTTAGATTTATGGTACGGTATACTTATTTGGTCTCCCATTTCAAATCCTACTTTCTCTCTTTTCTTTTGCAAATGCAATAATCTAGAATCAGAATGGATGCTGCACACCATCTCGATATGATAACGTGGGGGCAGTTTGGACCAACTCTGCTTCTCCTTTTCTCCTACCTTTCTGTAAGCCGGATCGGGAATGAAGGTTGGTGTGGTAGAATAAAAGCGACGGCCCTATATCACTTGGTGTACTGGTACCTATCTCTCTGTGTTTTTTTCTCTCCATTGGTTATATCGATTGATTGTTACAGTACCTATACGTGTACATAGCTCGAATCCAGACTGCAATCCATTACTGAAGCCTCCATGTTGTCCTGCCCATGCGGTAAAAAGAAACTGAACTGTCATTGCTTGTTATCCAACTCATACAGTCATACAACATGTATATACGTGTTTACCGACTTGCCTGAACTCATGCATTAATCAAACGCAGAAATTTGACATGCTTGAGCAAGATAGGGGAGGAGTAATCGATCAGCCGGCTGTAGGTAGGCAAGTTTGGTGGCCAGTGGATCTTCTCTTTTCAGTGACAGATGGCTGTATAGGTTAGCAGAAACGGAATGCATCGGGAAATACGGGAAACTGAGCCGAACCCAAGGAAGAAAGGAAGAAACGGAAGGCTGATCGATTGTCTTTCTCCTTGTTGGTTGTTGCCCGCTGGCTCCATCCGTCGATGGAGTCATTTTCTTGGCGTTGCTGCTCGATTGTCTCTTCACATGGTTGTCGCTGTAGAAAGAGATGAGATACATCTTGGCACCTTGCGTTTATTTCCTTCACCCATGCAAATCAGCTTGTTGCGAACAACACCTGATTCAAGGCAGCTGTCAGCCACATTTGCATCGGACACAAGGGATTACTACTAGGATACTTGGTCAGCAGCAACAATAAATTGGTCAGCAGCAACAAATAAAGAGCTGCGTAATTTGTACCGGGGTTTGACATCTCACTCGGTGGTCCTTGCGCTTGCTTTGCCCCACACCTGGCTGAATTATCTGAACGCTGTCGGATCTAACATCGCGCGTCCGGGTAAACTACTGGTACCAGTAGGAATTTGCATAACAAAATAATGCATCAGAGGTTCAGAACCAACATCCTGCCAACGTTTGCGCTTCACGCATGTGTTCCTCGCGAATAAGAAATTATCGCCATATATTAGAGTAATACTTAGCTCTTTATGTTTCAAAAAAAAAAGAAATATTAGCTCTTCCCTGTCAGTAAGTTGGCCAGCGAGTTAGATTGCCGTCGATCATTACTTCCAAAGAAAAAAGAAATGCAAAACTAGCTTACTATTTCAGGTTTGAAGTAATGATGAAAATAAATTGAGGATATGTGACTGATGGAATCCCTACGGATGGACCCGGCTGGCAATCTTTAGCATCAGAATGGATGCTGCCCGCCCACTTGGTCGCACCAGATCGCATTAACAACTGTGCTGTATCGCAATGCCCTGCTTTGCTGCTGTCCTGAAAAATGCCCGTATTTGACTTCTTCACTATGGCCTCCGTACATATTTGCCTGCCAGTGAACCAAGCTGCATACTCCATAGCCTCGACCTCGTAAAGCCAGATTCAACCCCTAGAAAAACGGTTACAAGACTGCCAAAAAAGAAAAACTCTCCATGAATGGAGTACGCAGGGAAAAATAATACAGGAGACAGCCAGTTTTGCAACAAGGCCGAGAGCTTGTATTGGAGTTGATACGCAAACTTATTTTTACCACGTTGGCGAAAGAAATTGGCAATATTTGCTCAGGACCAAAGCAGAGAAAAAAAAGGGAGATGCGATGCCCACAAACTCGTTTGAGCGGCAATCACTTTACAAAGAGGGGCGGGATTCATCACAAGCCTCCCACTATGCAAAGCAACAACAAAAGTTCTAATGCTCCTAGGAGCTCAATTTTGGCCTCCCGTAACCACACCATTTTTTTTTTGAAAAATTTTCCACTCGTTACCACTGAGTACCACAGAGCCCTGTAGAGGCACATGTCTGAAATACTGGTCTCATCATCATGCGCGTACTCATCGAGTGAGCATGCAGACTACTGGAGACAGCTAGTGTTCCATCACCTGTCTTTAGGGGACTCAAAAGCCGAAAATAGATGTAGGCCTTCCTTGAGACAAGGCATAGTAACCATATCCACCTCTTTTCGGGTTAGGCCAACAAAAAATGTGTTGTCTTCAAAGTTCTGGTGTATGTTTCCATGGTTCCTGAAAGATGTGAGGAAAGAAAGGCCGAGCATCATGAAAGCAAGAAGATATCTACTACTTTAGCTTATGAGTTCATTTGTTATCATAACTTCCAGATTCTTCTTTCTTTAATACCTTTTTATGTTTATCTTTCAAAGCTTTCGAAATCATTATTAACATTATAATTCAAATCGCCGTGCAAATAGCACATAGACTGAAATTAAACAAGTTACATATTTGAACATTTTTAAAATGCAATACATGTTGAGACTGAGGTGGCATACAAAGGACAAATTGAAACCTACACTTTCATTCTGAACTCAGTAATTTCAGTCTACAAATACGAAATAACCTTTATCTAAGTCAGACAAAGATGAGAGTAACAACTGGTTGAAGTTTGGGGACCTCAAAAGCAAATATCATTCTGTCAAAGTTAGTGGTGTACTATTGGTTGCATCAGTTATTAACAGCAAAACTGTACCAGGAGTATGCGGATTGTTAATGCACAAGCTTCAGGTTCTGGGCTGATTCTGATCATGTCACAAATGAATCTGGAATGAGAGAAGGGAACATGATGAAAATGTAAAATTAACTGCACTGGCAAATAAAAATGTATATTACAATTACACAACTGCACTACTACTACTTCTCATCGTGACTGTCTGGTGGCAACTGGTTCCTTTTCTGAAGGGCAAGAGTTATCTAGCAGAATTTCAGAAGCTTCAACCTTGCTTTGCTTGCTGCCATCAGCTGACAACAGAATAATAGTGTTAGAAGTCGTAGGATTTTGAACATCTCCAGACAAATGAATTCAATTCATGGTACACAGTCCATTAGAATTTGTCATATATCCTCTCAAATAACTAAGTTTTGCATCGGAAAAGAATGGAAATTTTGCAGGAAAATATTGTTGAATCCAGTACACGGAATAGTGAAATAAAATAAACACTTTCTTATATTTATAAGTTTTATATTGATAATAAAAATGAGAATGACTTCTTTTTTTCCTTTATACCTACAGTACAGCTTTGCAGCCTACTAGGATGAAAGCTCTATTAGTAAACTGGAAGCTGCATATCAGGCCTATCAGTAGCAAAGAGTTAGTAACAACTTTGAAAAAAGATGAGGGGTTGTTCAAAGAGGATATTGGCTACCAAGTCTATAGCTGCATTGTTACAGATAACCAAGCAGCAATCTATCCAGAACTAGAACAATTAGAACTTGATAATGTCGCGCTTAGATGGTGTGGACAAGCCAAATTGATAGTTATTTCACATGTATGTAGAATGGAACTGATAAAAAAGTAACCATTAAGGCAAATAAAGGAGCAAGAACCATTAAGGCTAACCAGCAGTTTTGTTCATCTCGGTGATTTTTGATTTGGAGCCTTTCTTTCGATCATTTCGTGATGGCTTGTTGTATAAATCCTTGTACTTATCAAGCAAAGCTTTCTTTTCCTCTTGTAGTCCAAGCATTTCATATGCATCTTCAACTTTCCGTATGATATCCTTGCTTGGAGGCTTACGACCACATGCTTCTAGTTCTTTGAAGAGCTAAGTGATAAAAAAAGGCAGGGAAGGTCATTTATATAAGTTATGTTTTTCGAGGGAAATACAGTAGGGGAAGCCCCTGCTGTGGTCATTTATATAAGTTATGTTGCCACAAAGTATGTAAAAAAAAAAGAAAAGAAGCTGAAATAGAGGTTACTAAGTTAAGTCCAACCTTGACGAGCCTGTCTAGCATGTTGTTTCGGTAGTAGATAGCCAACATCAAATGGCAAAAACGCCAAGGAACTGGTTGCAGGTCATGGGATATTTTCTTATGCCAGATTCTATGCGCTTCCTCTGCTCTATTATCCTTCTCAAGTGCGCACATTAGTTGCTCATATGTTCTGATTGTAGTTCCTTGTCCTTTGCTTAGCATCCATTTTATCACCTGAGTACGTAGTAAGATGAAGTTTACTTCAAAGTGTATAAAAGATAAATAGAATTGAAACACATTTACAAATTTAAAATACCTGAACAATTCTATGCCATTGTTCCTCCTTTTCAAGAGCAGTAAGTGCTTGCTTTAGTGAGGCCAGAGGAAAGTCCTGCTCAAAGGCAACCCAAGCATCAAGGGTATCGTAAACAACTTCTTTTGAATCTTCGAGGTTAAGAAGCTGCAGTTAGAGAGCGCCAATAGTTAGTATTATGTTGCATTAGGCCATGGCAGTCAGGCAGTGACATGATTACAGTTAACAAAATTCTCTCTGAGTGAGTGAGTAATTGTAAGACAAACACTCGTGTGAAGTGATTTCATCTATACTGTTCACTGGATGAAGGCTAAAATTTGTGCACCAAGATAAATACCAAAGGGCCAATGCGCCATGTTGATCATAATATACAAGGAGGATATGATCCAATTCGTCATTCAGCCAAAGGTGCTCGCATAGCCTACTTTCCTAGCTATACAGTTCATCATATTTAATGAATAAGTTACTAGCATTCTTCTATTAACTACAAGGAAATCGTGTGGACAGTGAACTTACTACTATTATGTAGCAGAAGCAAACATTCTATAAAGTGTACGGCATAGTTTATACCTGGAAACAAAAGATGAAACGAGGCATGCATGCTAGAAATTGCAGTTTCCTGCAACTATTGTCAAAGTAGTTGTAGGTTTTTTAAATTTATTAAATGTTTGTGAGCATGACTATCGTGCTTCCGCAAATGTATAAATTTAATGACGTAACATAATCAAACAGTTGAATATAAACAAACAATATCAAAGCTCTGTACTTACAGTGTTGACAAGAAATTTCCTTTTCTCTGTTGAAGATAGATTTTTTCCAGGTGGCCCTTGTTTCAATCCTCTAGTGCTCTCTTTTATCCGATCGATTATTGAGTCATTATCCTGCTAAACAAAGACAAAATTCTCAGTCCCCATCACATATAAATCCAGGAGTTGTGAATCTAAATGAATCCGCCAACTACGAGAAAAGAGAGGAAATAGGAATTGCACACAAGGGCTTAGCAACAAGGAAAATGTACAATGAAGTATGCAATGCCACCAAGGCTTTCCATTACTCATTTATTTATTTATGAAAATAAACAAAATAAAGAATGGAATCCTCCCACTATGAATAACATGCGATGGCACCTTTTCTGAATAACAACTATAATACATGACATGTGGAACAACTAAAATTAGTAACTTCAAGGATCAAGGGCACCTTAATAGTGATCAAACAGGATGAATGATTGGTAACATGGAAGAATCACCAAGATAAATAGAAATATGAAATAAGTGGTAAAATGGAAGTGTTGTGGGTACCTTCACAGGAAGAGTCGGTTTCAACTCCTTTTGCTGATATATCCAACCACCGGTAGCTCTATTACTGGTCGAGAAGTCTCTGATATTATGCTTGTTACACCAATACGCTATCAGCTAAACAGATGAAACAGTAGTGCAAATGGTTAGAAGTAGAATGAATTGATGGAGATTAACTTCACGCTTACACATAAGCAAAGGATAGTACCTCAATATGAGAACTCCAGAACCTACACAATGTGAATAAAATTGGAAAGGTTTAACAAACACGTTGTCACTAAGGAGTAAGGAATCATAATTATGGATCAAGCAAAACAAAGACATGTATGCTACAGTTCGGTAATCCAGTTTAGCAATGCGAATACTCTGCCAACGCTAAATAAGTTCTTCTAGCCTATGGGTACAGAACTTTGTTTCCTCGATTTTTTTTTTAAAAAAAGAGCTTATGGTCCTGAACTTTCATAGAAGGGAACAGTAAAGTTCTGTTGATGTTGAAACTCTGAGAACCTATAGTGGCATGAAATGGACCAAGTTACAGTGTCTGAACAATCAGTAAAGACAGAAAGAATGGTTTGACGAGCAGGCAACAGGAACAAGAATGAGAAAGGGGGGAACAAAAGAGAAATTCCAAATGTTATATACATTGCTAGTTGGAGACTGCGAACCACAATCTGCACATGACAACACAGTAAGGAAACATCAACTAAAAGCACTGTAATGCAACGAGCTAAACAAAACAGGTAGTTTTCGCCCATTCACTTCAGCACAAGCTCCAGGTCAAGCAATAGGCTTTTGCAAAACTGAAGCTCAAATTTCACGCTGGCACAAGGCAGCCTCTAAGGGTTACAATAAGTAGCAGTGAAGCGCCCAAAATGAAGGGTATCAAGTCATCACGTCTCTGAATCCCATCATGTGGTGACTAAGGGAGCAAGAAAACAGGCGCTGGTGATTTGAAGGAAGAAAGAAAGACGAGTTATGGTAGTGGGTTAGGGAAGGAAAGAGCAAGAACTCACGAGTGGGCGGCGACAGTGTCGGAAGCGTCGCTTCCGGTGAAGGGTAGGCGGTGAAGAGTGCGGAGGGATCGCCGGAGCATGGCGGCGGCGGCGGCGACGGCCAAATGCGCTCGGCAAACCGTCAGCAAGGACAAGACAATTCGAGAGGGCCTGCGCTTCCTGATTGCTAGTTCTCCACACAGATTTTATTATACGAATCCCATCATGTGGTGACTAAGGGAGCAAGAAAACAGGCGCTGGTGATTTGAAGGAAGAAAGAAAGACGAGTTATGGTAGTGGGTTAGGGAAGGAAAGAGCAAGAACTCACGAGTGGGCGGCGACAGTGTCGGAAGCGTCGCTTCCGGTGAAGGGTAGGCGGTGAAGAGTGCGGAGGGATCGCCGGAGCATGGCGGCGGCGGCGGCGACGGCCAAATGCGCTCGGCAAACCGTCAGCAAGGACAAGACAATTCGAGAGGGCCTGCGCTTCCTGATTGCTAGTTCTCCACACAGATTTTGTCTGGGCTGGCCCATGGGCCTCCATTTGTGTCCTACGTGCATGGGCCTCAATATCTGACTAATTGATATTGACAGATTTGTCATGCCATGCGTAATTCCACACCGCTCGCGCTGCATCAACTAATTACCGCACGCCGCCCACGAAGGTCTCGTCTCCTACGACGCAGCCGCCATGCTTCACGAAGGTCGCATCCCGCAGCGCCGCCGCCGTGCCTCGTCGCGCCAGTTGCGTTGCGCACTGCCGCCGTCGTGCCTCGCCGCGCCCAGTTGAGCCGCGTCCCGCCGTTTCGCCCGCCTCACCAGCCACTGAACCAATTGTTCCAACCAAAGAACGAATTGTTCCGTCCAAATAAACGAATTGTTCCGAAGATTCAAACGATTTGTTCCGTCCAAACAAACGAATTGTTCCGAAGATTCAAACGATTTGTTCCAGCTTTTGTTCTGGGCATGAAACACCATTGTTCCAACTCGGGGGCGAGTGCGAAGGAGGAGCGGCGGCAGACCAACGAGAGAGGAGCGGCAGAGCAGTAGGAGAGGATCGGCAGACCAACGGAGGCGCGGGGAAGGAGCAGCCGTCGCGCAAGACGGAAGGCAGGAAAGCGACGCACGGAGGAAGACGATTCTGTGTTGCTGGGCTGAAAGGCCGGCTTGAGGCGGCCCATACCGCGCGCGCGGTATATAAGGTTTCGCTGCTGCGTAAGCCGTGCCATGCACAATTCAATGTACACACCTCAAATAAATAAAAAAAATCAATGTACAGCCTACAAGACAAGAAGAACGTCCAATGAACGTTCATGGATACAGCTATATCAATTGACAATAAAGGTGCATATGAGTCGTTAAGACCGACGCAATGGCCGGGCCACTATATACATAGCAATCGCCGCAGATGCTCGATCGCCGTCGCAAGGAAGGTGTGGATGGAGCAGACAATAAAGGTGTGGATTTTCATTCAGGAGCTTTGGGACACGGAGCGACGAGGCTGGGTTTCTGTTGGCGGTGAAAGGGCAGTGCAAATCGCGGAACCTGTTCCCCGAAGCTCTATGCAGCCAAAGCGTAGCTACATCCGGCCAGTGGTTGATCCAGAGAGCAGTGCAACCCCCAAGGCCAGGAGCTACAATTACTACAATAGAAACCACACTTCCGGTACCTCCTTTTTCAAGTTCTCGTTCTAACTGGACATAACATATATAGTCCTTGTTTCACTGTTTTGATTCTTAACCTCATTTGGAAAGCTTTTGTTCAGATGATAAAGCTTGCTTCTTGATCTGGTTTTTTTTTTAAAAAAAATGGAAAAATAATGGGTACTGTTTATAGTAGCAGAGCTGACTATTATTTTGTGGCAATGGATGATGTTGGATCTTGGATGCAGCCGAGGGGAGTGATGAGCGTGGGGCCATGGGGTGGTTCCGGCGGGCAACCCTTCTACATGCATGGGCGGAGCCCTCCTCAGCTGCGTAGCATCGTCTTGTACCATTCCGGCGGCGCGATCCATTCGTTGGCCTGGTCCCCCCCCGCCGGCGACGACGGATCGGTCAGCCGCGTGGTCGGTCCGTGGGGCCTCCCGCACTCCTTTGGCTCCAGAGCAGTTCGTGCAGTGGTAATAACCATATATAGACACATATATAAATCTCCTCGGTTTCAAAACACTTCTATATATATATATATATATTGTGCTTGGTTATACAAATCTCTCCTCTGATGCGCGCGTGCAGATCAACCTGCATCGCCAGTTTCTGGGGGCGCTCCGGATGGCTCCTCGACGCCGTCGGCGTCTACATCAGCCCCTGCCCATCCCCACCATCAAGGACTCAGCGGCAGCAGGGATGATCAAAGTAACGTTCGGTGAACACTGATGATGCATCGATGCTTCCACACAGTTTCAGTGAGTGCGTGCGCAAAGTTTATACTACTACGTACTATACATGTCGAGGAGAAAATAAGCCTGGTGTGACATTCAGAATTCGGTCCTGTTTTCTGTTCACCAACACCGTTTGTACCAAGACAGTTTATGTTATCAGCTAGCTAGGTAGTACTATCTGAGTCGGTGTGTTGTATACTTGTAGAGAGTTTCTTGTCTGTGCGCGCTACATAGAGGCATAGAGCCCGAGTCGGACTACCTTTCTTTCGATAAAAACAAATAAATAGATGGGGCTGGGCGACGCGAACTGCATTGAAACAGTGATCGAATCGACTCCCTCAGCCCAACCCACGCACGCACGATCCCTAGATTGAGATGGAGGGATCCTGCGACCACGGAGGAGGGTTCCGATCGATGCGCCGCCATCTGTGCTGCCGGAGGAGAAGAAAATGATGAGGCGGGTCCCCGATGATCACGTGAAGTTCGTCCTGGCAGCCGAGCCCACCCCAAGACATGACCGACGAGCTCCGGCGTCAATCTGCCAGGGTGGACGAGATCATCAAGTGCATCAACCAGTCCCAGCACGACGACCCCGCCACCAAGGGACTAGGAAGCCTAACTGATGGATGGTGCAAATAATGTCAAGGCTGCCAATTTTATACGGCTAACTGCTCTGAAATTACGTCATTGATGGTAGCAAGATGCTTTGAAACTAGGCACTGCAGTTGTTCTAATCTCCGCTGCAATTCAGGTGCAGATTTATTTGTGAATGTAAAGAGACAATTCCAGTGTTAGTATAGCTGCTTCGACCCATGCAACGTACTCGTTGATTCAACGTACGCTTTCACATCTTTCCAACTCTGAATAGTGAGTGATACGAACACTCCAGTTGTTTTCCACTTCAGTTGAGATGCAGATTTTCGATCATAAAGAGATGGTACCCAATTGAACACTCAAATAAGTAACTTTGTGCCAAAAATATAGCCTAGGGAGTCAGCCTGATGATGAAATAAATCCTTCGAGGACAATGAATTGTTGTATAAAACTAGAATAAATGTGTCCACTAATTCTACCTGTGCCCACTAATTCTATATTCTTCTGGCTTCCATTTGACAGAATTTTCTCATCAGTTGGAGCCATCTAGCTTATTCTTATCATCCATGTGTGGGGGGTTCCAACAACGGTAGCTTCTCATTATTTTCGCCGAACTCCTCCATCCTCTCCTGAGCCAACACAGCCTGCAATGCAATATTTTTGAATTATTCACTGGCATCAAGTTTCGTATAGGTTTCTATAGCACATCTAGCGGGTATCCAAAGAAAGTTGTTTTTAGCAGAGAGTAACTCTACCTGTTTGTCCCACTTTGTTCTGAAAATGATGGTCAGAAGTATAAACATTTGGAGTAATGTGCCTGTGAGCATGCCCAACCATACCCCCTGGAAAGTTGAGGAGACATGACAAGTTAATATTCTTATTGCTCCAACATGACATGGTGGAGATGGTTTTATTTTCCAACTCAAACTTACCAATGTGCCGAATTTGAGCTTGAAACCAAACAAGATCCCCAATGGAATGCCCACTAAGTAATAGCAACCGACGTTTATGAATGCCACAGGCACTTGCCATCCTGCTCCTATTGCCACACCTGTAAAGATTTACAGTAATGGAGAGTTTCATATCGATCTTTGAGATGTGAATATATGCGAAGCAAGGAACCATATCTGATTTATTCGATACTTTGTTAACTGATGATATATGTACCTGATAGCACAGGCCAGATGCTGCCTGCGAACACTGTCGCAGCCAGAAGATACCCTAGCTTGGAAGCTCCATGGATCACCTCCTTGCTGTCGGTGAAGACCCCTGGCAAGCTTGTCCGCCAAATGAAGACGACAGCCATGAAGATTGCACCGATGAGGACAGATGTGCACACTGCCACAACCACCGCAAATTTGGTCTCCTTGGGCCTGTTTGCACCCAGCTCATTTGAAACCCTGATGCTGATGAAGAGAATTCGCAACATACATTTAATTGTATATGTGAACTTGAAGCATAATATGTAGCGTTGGGTTGTTTTCTTGATT
The DNA here is from genome assembly GCA_000970635.1 of Eragrostis tef. Classification (NCBI taxonomy): domain Eukaryota; kingdom Viridiplantae; phylum Streptophyta; class Magnoliopsida; order Poales; family Poaceae; genus Eragrostis; species Eragrostis tef. The sequence goes on along the minus strand of LAPY01005044.1, from coordinate 4,882 downwards.
GTGCACATACCCGACCGCTGTGCTGAAGCCCATTGCCACCATTATAGTTAGGAACTCGTAGTTGAGGCTGCAAGCAGTTGTTTCATCAGGAATTAATTTCACGAACAATGATTGGAGTTATAACTATATATTGGTGTTACAAGCATAATATGTAGCTTAGTAGCATGAGTAGAATTAGGTTACTCACCAGACAGACATGATATCAAGTTGGAGTTTGGCATCTTTAAGAAGACCCACCAGCACCAGAAGCGTCGTGTAGTACCAAAACTCCAAGCTACTCATCAAGTGTATGTATAAGATAGAAAAATGGGCGGTCAGGCACTTGCCACCCTGCTCCTATTGCCACACCTGTAAAGATTTACAGTAATGGAGAGTTTCATATCGATCTTTGAGATGTGAATATATGCGAAGCAAGGAACCATATCTGATTTATTCGATACTTTGTTAACTGATGATATATGTACCTGATAGCACAGGCCAGATGCTGCCTGCGAACACTGTCGCAGCAAGAAGATACCCTAGCTTGGAAGCTCCATGGATCACCTCCTTGCTGTCGGTGAAGACCCTTGGCAAGCTTGTCCGCCAAATGAAGACGACAGCCATGAAGATTGCACCGATGAGAACAGATGTACACACTGCCACAACCACCGCAAATTTGGTCTCCTTGGGCCTGTTTGCGCCCAGCTCGTTTGAAACCCTGATGCTGATGAAGAGAATTCGCAACATACATTTAATTGTATATGTGAACTTGAAGCATATTATGTAGCGTTGGGTTGTTTTCTTGATTGTGCACATACCCGACCGCTGTGCTGAAGCCCATCGCCACCATTATAGTCAGGAACTCGTAGTTGAGGCTGCAAGCAGTTGTTTCATCAGGAATTAATTACACGAGTAATGATTAGAGTTATAACTACATGTTGGTGTTAATTTCCAGCTGATTTAGATGTAGTCCAAAGTAGCATAAGTGGATAAAATTACTCACCAGACAGACATGATATCAAGTTGGAGTTTGGCATCTTTAAGGAGGCCCACCAGCACCAGAAGCGTCGTGTAGTACCAAAACTCCAAGCTACTCAATCAAGTAAGTATATAAGATAGAAAAATGGGCGGTGAGTCAACGGTTCCTTGGTTTGGTTTACGCGTAAAAAATTGGACAACGAAAACCACGTCCAACAGCTATCTCAGCGCGCAGAATGGATATGGATCGGATGAAAAAAATGCAAATTGAGATTAAAAAAATCTCTCAAGGAAATTAATTGAGAATGATGGGGCAGCCAACAAAAACTAATTAATGAATTAAAAACACATTAATTATCTACTAACCAGATCATGACTGCGGAGCCGAGCGAGAGCTTGAGGAAGGCGCCGAGGTTCCGGAAGGCGCGCATGGTGAATCCCTTCCATGCGTCGGGAAATCGTCCTCCGGTCATGTAGGCGAGCTGCGCGACGACGAGGAGCCACTGCGAGACGTTCCCGGCGACGGCGGCCCCGCGGAGGCCGTAGCCGAGGCGCACGACGGCGGCGTAGGTGAGCGCGGCGGGCGCGGCGACACAGGCGCCGAAGA
>LAPY01005043.1:8038-18487 GCA_000970635.1 Eragrostis tef | reverse complement strand
GCGGGGGGGGGGGGGAGGGGGGGCTGCCCGGGCTGCGGCTCGGCAACATGGCTGCAGGGCTGGGGTGAGGTAGCAGCCGACAGGTGCATGTGCAACATGGCGATGCGCGCTCTGACCATCGCTCTGTGCTCCAACCACGTGGTGATGCGCGCTCTGACCATCGCTCCGTGCTCCCACCACGCGCTGATGTGCTCTCTACGTGGGGCTGCTGGGCTGCAAGGTGATGTTGTTGTGGGGGAGTCCCAGTGAGGCGGCGGTCGTACGGCTGTAGGTGGCGGCGTGGCCGCCATGGGGCTGCTCCTTGGTTGGTTTTACTGCCATCCCATTCGTGCCTGGGCGTGATTTGCGGCAGGTGTCCTGCCATCAACTGGTGGGGCAGTGGGCTTTGGAGCTCCGTGCTGAACACCTGCCGCAAATCACGCTGATTGTCTGTAGTTTGGCTTGGTATTAGCTTTCAAGCTTCCTCTGTTCCTCATACAAGGAATCAAAGGAAAGTCTTTGCAACGATGACGCTTTGAGCCCCATTCTCTTCCTTGGAAGCGTTGTCGAGGTGCTTTCGCATGGCCTATCCCAAGCTTCTCCAAATGAAAACTTTGATTTAGGTTGTTGCTATATTGGGCAATGACGACATTCTTCATGTCGTGACCTTCTGGGAGGCATTGCTTTGTAGTCCCACAGGGGCTAGCATTTGTCCGATAAAAGCTTCATCCTGTGGCGCCGTATGAGGGAGTCTCAAAAAGTTCCTTTTGTGTTGTGATTTGTGGTATATGCCACATTTTGCCCTTGTGCTTGGGTGCGGTGTTTTTTTTGTGGTAAAGCCATAATTTACCGTTGTGCCGGGGTTTGATATTTCTTTTATTTATGATTATGCCACAGTCTAACCCTTGTGCTGGGGATTATTAGTTGAAGGCCTAGTTTAGCTAGTAGATATCATGATTTCAGTCCAGTTTTCTCTAATTAACCAAGCCGTTGTAAGATTTTTGCCTCATTTTTCCTAAAAAAAAAGAAGCCGTTGATCTGTGGTCTGCCACACTTAAGAGTACAATTCAGGTGGGGATGCTTTCCCGAGTGAACATTCAAGAAAAAAAGTATCACAGAAATGCATGTCACCTAAATTTGTTTTACCACGGGCATATTTGTTATGTTTTTTTTATCTATGCTTGTTTTAACTTTAAGGATCTGACATATAAATACTCTGTTTTCATATGGCACCTATGGGAATTTCTATTGTCATGGAGATAAATTGACCGGTGTACTCTCTCTCTCTCTCTATCTCTCTCTCTGTGTGTGTGTGTTTTATTTGCAGATTTTTGATGGGAACAACACCACTGTGCCAAGATCTCTGAGATTCTGAGACCAGTCCAGACTAGGTTGAATTTTTCTATATTTCAAAAGAGAAGTACAGACGGCTTCATTTAAACAAATGGGCCGTTAACAAACCACCCTCTGCTCACGTCATCCACGCTGTCAACAACCCAGGTCAAGCAGACAAAATGGGCCCACTGGCCACTACCACTGGCAGCTTAGAGCATCTCTAAAAGACTCTTATAAAATTGTCTTTATAAACTTATTTTTAGGAGCAACTAAAAAAATTATAAGAGGCAATTTTTCTCTCCTCCTCCAACAGTTCTCTCTTAAAAGTTGATTAAAACACTTTTGGTTGGGCCACATCATCATTTGAGGCAAAAAAAACATTAATTCCATAAGAAAAAGAAGAGATATGAGCCCTAATTCTTCACTTGTTTCTAGCTACAAATGAGAAGGGTATTGGGATTTTATCAAAAATATTATCTTCAGCAGCACCCCAAAAGATTTTATTAAGCGGATCCCGCCATCTTTCCATGGCCACACCGGGCAAAAGCTGCACGGAGCGTCGTCGGCGTCACTCCCTTGGGCAATGCCCACTGCTGGACGTACGTCCAAGCCCCGTTCGTCAACGCAGCCGCTCGTCCACGGCAGCAGCTCGTCCATGTGGTCGGGCGTCCCCGCAGCAGCTCATCTCGCGACCGCACATCCCCGGCGCAAGTGCAGTTCTTGATTTGCGATTGAACTGTACCAATGCTTGGTCACTTATCAATTGGTGTCCATCTGTTTATTCCCTGAAATCTAGATGTTGAATTAGTGTAGAGTAGAAGTCAGAGATGGGTCCTGCATGTTAATTTTTCAGTCGAGATATAGAGGAACAAGAATCCATGCACGCTCAGTTTCTAGTTGATTATGAATTCACATGAATAAGAGCTCATCCGTAGCGGCACGACGAACAAGAACAGGAACTCGTCTGTGCTTCGGGGACAAGCAGCGCTTCATCGGCACAGCGAGGACCGCGCCCTCTACCATGAACCTTAACAACTCCATCTCTCAGATCAATTCGACCTGTAGCTCCTCGGCAAGACTTTTCCTGTGAATGGGTTTACTGAGACTTTACCTCGGCGATGACGTTCGGCAAGACCACTGCGATGGACAGAACTTGGGGATGGATCGATGACGACGAAGGAGGCCGCAAGACAAGGCGGTGGGAGAGGAGGATTTACGCTAACTCAATGATCTGGCCCAATTCAAATTGGTTTTAGATACAGTATTGGGGGAATTGTTGGAGGCGACACAAATTTGGACCCTAATAACTTTTGGGATGGCCAAAAAAAATATTTTTAGGGGAAACTTATAGGAGTCTTTTTTTGCAGATGCTCTTAGGTAAGCAATTATAGACGTCCACGAGTGGTGGTGGCATGAATCCAAAAACCATGGCTTGCCGAAGACGAGCCTGAGGTGTTTTTTAAAAAAATCAGTTACCTATCACGTGTAGAAATACAAGGGAATGCAACGCTCCACATCGGATGCGGAGGATTTTGATAATGTCTCAAAAGTCATGATCTTAGAGACTGCGTACAATTGTAGGGTTGTTCGTGTGCGTTAGCGTGTATAGGCGTGCGTGTGTGGAGTGAATGAGTATGTATGCAGATGAACAGATACTATAATTATACCCAATTTGAATGGTTAAAAGAAAAAAAGCAATGGCTTGCCGGCCATCCCGTGGGTATTGGCCGGTATCATTATAGAGCTTGTAGCAGCATAGCAGCCTACGTATCATCTTCGAGAAGCAATAACAAGCATCCACTAGTGGTGGTTCTGCAAGTTGTTAAAATCATAGGCCTGTCAGCCATCTTGGAGGACCCCTGTCCCATACTCAGCCTACAAACCTTCCTTGACTTCACGTCACATTGAAGATTAATTTGTAGGTTTTGATTCCTTGATATTAGTTAACTTCCACGGAAGCACAATTAACCGTGATTATATGACCACCTGTATATCTTTTTTTACTTGACCCAAAAAGAACTTTTTGGGTTTCCCTTTTACTTGTACAAGGGAATGTGTTAAATTCAAATTCTGAAAAACAAATACGAGGATCCATAGCATATATATGCTATGAATAGACCAAAAATAGCTAAACTTACAGAAGAAATTGCATTAGTGAAAAACTCATATGAATTTATGGAATTTTCTTCGAAAAAGCTTATTGAAGGGGTTAGCCACTTTGATAATATGCTTAACTCCGATATTGGCTATACGAAGTTATTACGGAATTTTTTTCTTATTTTATTAGTAGTCTTATAGTAGTCTTAGATTTTGCATTTTGATGAGCCTCGTTTTGAGGAATTCATGGAATAATGAATTAAGGAAGAAAAAAGAATATGAACAAGGATACATAACATAAAAAAAAGAATAGATAAGACGATATTCGACCTCCCCCCACATATTTAATTTCTTCTCCTATACAAAAACCAGCAAGACCTACTCCATTGATAATTCCATCAATGACACTTTTATCAAAAAAATGCGTTAGTTCGGCTAATCTTCTTATACCCAAGATAAAGACCCTAGTATAGAAAACATCTATATAACCGCGATTATATGACCAGCTGTATATCTTTTTTTTTACTTGATCCAAAAAGAACTTTTTGGGATTCCCTTTTACTTTTACAAGGGAATTTTTAAAATTCAAATTCTGAAAAAAAGAATACGAGGATCCATAGCATATATATGCTATGAATAGACCAAAAATAGCTAAACTTACAGAAGAAATTGCATTAGTGAAAAACTCATATGAATTTATGGAATTTTCTTCGAAAAAGCTTATTGAAGGGGTTAGCCACTTTGATAATATGCTTAACTCCGATATTGCATTAGAATTAAGCTTGTTACCAAATTTGGCTCATTTATTGACAAAATTGAGTCAAATTGCTTCCAAAATTTCGTAACAGTGTGATTAAATTGAAATTAATATAAAATAATATTAAATTCTTTTAAACTATGCTACAAAATCATTTGAATATAACTGAATTTCTTATGCTTTGGGTACCCAAATAAAAAAAGGGATATTTGCAAGCGCAAAGGAAAAAAACCAATAGTAATTTTGTAACCACATACGTCTTTTGCCAAGGGATTGAACACCAATTTAGGTATCATAACTGAACAAGTGCGATTCATTGTTTAAGATTCAAAGAACATGTTTAATTTGTCAAACTTACAAAAAGGTCCATTTTCAGAATTGACTCAAAAATAGGGACATAAATGCAATCGCCTCATACTATAAATATAGGGTTTGCCTCATTGGAACATACAACGGAGAAGACAAAGAACCAAGAAGCTAAGTGCTACCACTATAAATTTTGAAGAGGGCCAGAGTAAGACGTGAAGAGTGCAGGGGAAGAGCCCTCTTCTACTTTGTGCCTAGGGGATAAAGCCCCACCGAGAGCAGGATCTTCTTCTTCTGCCTGGGTATCGTGTAGCTTTACATTATTTACTCAAGTAATAAATTCACTTTTTGGATTTTACATTATTAACAGTTCCTTGTTCGATTTTACTCAAGTAATAAGTTTTTTGGATTTTACATTACAAAGTGTTATCGTTTCAATTTAATGGCATGGTACTTGTCTTGGACCTTTCACAGAATTGCTTCATATGTTTTTAACCCTTGCGTCTTTATTCCCGAGGAACTATTTACCATTGCTTCGCATTCTTTTTCAGCATTATTAATTTTATTTAATCATGTTTCACCTCCACGCATTTAGTAACCCTGTCTCACTGCAACTCAAGTATCAGAGTTTTCTACTCATAGTCTGGTGACAATGATCCAACTAAAATCCTAGTTTATGGGACTACGTGTAATGCAATGTGTTTAGTGATGGATTTTTCATAGAGATAATATTGACACATCATTGAGCGCATATGAGTGTTTTCTCAACAACAAAAAAGGTGTTTGTGTAGGTTCAATTACTTTGTTAGCAGACACCTTTAAAAAAAAAACAGAAGCAAACTTATGCACCACCTTTTCCTTTTGCTGTAAGAACCTAAATCTTCTGACGTGACAACAAATGTATATATCTGTTTCCTGATATAGGTTCAATCACTAAAATCATGCCATACATGCTCTTAAAGTTTCACTACTTTGAAGTATTTATATATATTTAAAGCACAAATTCTTGTTCTGCTTGAAGACCAAATATATTTTTTAAGTTACATCAAGATATATATCACACAAAGTTAGTGCATGTACCAACCCTAAAACCCATGTATATCCTGTGCTTGAAGGGTGCACCATGTGATTTGATCCGTAAACATTTATACCATAATTAGTCTACTAACTGTAACTTTGAAACTAATTTAGCAATTAATGGACCACATAGATATAAAGCATTGCATTGATGTATCTCTCGCCTTGTTCGTGAGAGTAGGTATAGCAGGTGTTCACTATGCGTATATGTGTATATTGCAAAGGAGAGACTTTGGGGAATGTACTCACAGGCTTAACATGGTATTAGCTTGCTGCATGGGCGCATGATAAGTAAATTTTCTGATTACCTTATGGACACTTGTCCTAGTTGGCGTTTTTGTTGTTGCCTCACACGTATTTCCTAGTTTCAAAACAGTTTACAACTAATAAGGGTCGTAGTGATTATCTAAAACTAAAAAGAAGGGCCGTAGTGTTGTGGATTGCGTGGGAGCCGTAGATGGCGTAGGTTGATAGATTATGTAGATGTAATAGTTTCTCTTTGCTAAAAAGATGGTTGAATGTTTTGGTTTATTGTGAGAATTTGTAGAATTTCCTAGCTTCAAAACAGTTTACAACAAAGAAGGGTCGTAGCCTGTTGCTGCCGCAGATTGCGTGGGAGTCTACAATCTATTACATATATAATTGAACAAAAAGAAGCCACCACATTCGCTCTCAAGGGCCTAGAATTTCCCACATTAATCTAAGAAAATAAAAAGAGAAATTTATCCACCATTGCCATTATGTTAAAAATAGTCACAAAACCCTCTCTATAAATATTTATAAAATAGTTAATTTCAAAATAATAAAAAAAGCAAAAATACCCTTCACACCTATTTATAAATTACTCACCATGCTATTATGAGCCAAAAATAGCTAAATTTGGAATAATAATAAATAGGCAAAAATACCCTTCACGCCTATTTCTAAATTACCCATCATGCCATTATGAGCCCCAAATTAGATAAATTTGGGATAATAAAATAAGAAAAATACCTTTCATACCTATTTCTATATTACCACCATGCCATTATAAGTACAAAAAAGGTTAAAATATAATGAATTCCTATTTCTAATTTACCCACCAATACCATCATGAGTCCAAAATTAACTAAATTTGAAATCATCAAAAACAGTAAATAGATGTCTATTTTACCATTTCATGAACATATGTCAAATTAAAATTAAAATCATATGAACATAAAATATAATTCCTCCTTAAAATTGTTGGGTAAATACACCTTAATAAGTTCAAAGCCTTGCTTGGCCCAGATATAAGTTAGTTGAAACATAAGTTGCAATGAATCATGTTATATTTAGTTTAAACATAAGTTGTAGTGAATCATGTTATGTGTTCTAGTTTTTAACAAAATATTCGAAAAAGAATCATATCCAAGAGGAAAGGATGCTAATGGAAGATCAATAGATCATAATAAGCAGAGGATGACAAAAAATTACAAAAAAAAGGGTGATAGTTCTGTAATATTAAAATTGCATAGAAACGCATCAATTCAATTCAGTTTTCTTGGTTTAATAACGGACGCAGATATGTTATGATTGACATAATCTGTAAGTATTCAGTAGAATGACAATAAAATATCATCACACACTCAAATTAACAGACTCGGTGAGACATTTTTCAAATCAATTGAATCTATGTTAGAAATAATCTATATTTAAACTCTAAAAATAATGTGAAAATAATTCCAATAGTTTAACAAGTCTAGCTGCGCAAATGCGCAGTTAGGCATACTAGTTTTTCTATACAAATAGCCGTAGAGCCGTAACAACAGACTTGGGAGGTTATGTAAATCTAATTGTTATACTTTGGGAAACATTTAATCAGACTGTTGGATCTTTTTTTTTTCTTGATATTTCTAGGATTTTATCACCATTATATAATGTGGAGGCTCAACAAGAAGCCTCCGGTTACTAAAGGATGTTTTTTTGTGATATTTCTAGGATTTTACCATAATTAATGTGGATATTTCACAAAAAGCCTCCCATTAGTAAATGTAAAATATGATTTTTAGGTACAAAAAAGGTTAAAATATAATGAATTCCTATTTCTAATTTACCCACCAATACCATCATGAGTCCAAAATTAACTAAATTTGAAATCATCAAAAACAGTAAATAGATGTCTATTTTACCATTTCATGAACATATGTCAAATTAAAATTAAAATCATATGAACATAAAATATAATTCCTCCTTAAAATTGTTGGGTAAATACACCTTAATAAGTTCAAAGCCTTGCTTGGCCCAGATATAAGTTAGTTGAAACATAAGTTGCAATGAATCATGTTATATTTAGTTTAAACATAAGTTGTAGTGAATCATGTTATGTGTTCTAGTTTTTAACAAAATATTCGAAAAAGAATCATATCCAAGAGGAAAGGATGCTAATGGAAGATCAATAGATCATAATAAGCAGAGGATGACAAAAAATTACAAAAAAAAGGGTGATAGTTCTGTAATATTAAAATTGCATAGAAACGCATCAATTCAATTCAGTTTTCTTGGTTTAATAACGGACGCAGATATGTTATGATTGACATAATCTGTAAGTATTCAGTAGAATGACAATAAAATATCATCACACACTCAAATTAACAGACTCGGTGAGACATTTTTCAAATCAATTGAATCTATGTTAGAAATAATCTATATTTAAACTCTAAAAATAATGTGAAAATAATTCCAATAGTTTAACAAGTCTAGCTGCGCAAATGCGCAGTTAGGCATACTAGTTTTTCTATACAAATAGCCGTAGAGCCGTAACAACAGACTTGGGAGGTTATGTAAATCTAATTGTTATACTTTGGGAAACATTTAATCAGACTGTTGGATCTTTTTTTTTTCTTGATATTTCTAGGATTTTATCACCATTATATAATGTGGAGGCTCAACAAGAAGCCTCCGGTTACTAAAGGATGTTTTTTTGTGATATTTCTAGGATTTTACCATAATTAATGTGGATATTTCACAAAAAGCCTCCCATTAGTAAATGTAAAATATGATTTTTAGTATGTTAGTTGAGGGATCAAATATACAAATAGTCCATCTTGCTATGTCTTATCTTTACATTTATATTTCTTTATGTGTTATAGCTAAAGTCTAGTAGCGTTGGGCACTCAACATGTTATCGATTTCGCCCTTCCAATTGTTTTTTTTCTTTATTGTCATACTAAAGCCGCATGTTACATGTTTCATTGATTATTATTGATTTTATTCTGTAATTCAACAATTGGCAGCTGCAGAACTTAAAATCTTTTACGCTTTGCCATTGACCCTATGCTCTTATAAGAAAAGGAAACAAAACTTGTGTTGCATGCCACTCATAGAAGTGATATGTCTGTTGTCCACAGTAACATGTCTCGTCTACCTTCTTCAACTTACCCACTGATCATGAATATCGTCGTTCTGAACCACTTGATAACAGTTCGCCCTGCAAGAGTTAATTAACTAGTCGGGATCGACAACCGGAGACCGGGCCAGCGCCGCATCCATCGGTGCAAGCTCGTACATCAGTGGCTACCTGCTCGTACATCAGTATCTTTCCGGACTAGTGGTGAGCGATCCCTTCCATTGCCCTTTTATGTCTCTTGCCTCTTAGTGACCTATTTCGTTTTGTTGTTTATTCCCTTACTGCAGGTAGAGTTCGAGAAGATGTTCCCCAACATGGAGGAGGTGATCATTTCTGCAATCATAGGCGAGCTTGCAAGCAGATCTGTATCTTTCGTCATTGAAACCTGCTCCAAGCGATGGCGCCGCCATCAACCGGAGGAGAAGCTGGACAGCCTTCACAGGCTGCTGCTGCGAGTCGGTGCTGTTGTTGAGGACGCCGAGGGCCGGTGTATCACTAACCAAGTGATGCTGCAGCAGCTAAAAATGATGAGGGAGGAAATGCACCGAGGCCATTTCATGCTGGACACCATCAGATGCCAAGCACACGACCGCGACAATGCGCCCTCAGATCATCAACCGAGCCATCACTCCTTGGACCTCTTTATGTTTAACCCTGCAAAGCGTCTCCGTATCTGCAGTGGCAGTACCGAGAGTGCAGAGAACTTGCAGAGGATTCTCGAAAGCCTAGAAAATATCATTCAAGACGCATCTGAGTTCATCCAACTCTCTGGCAGATACCCTCGTCTTGCTCGCCAGCCCTACAGCATGTATCTACTCCTAGACAACTGCATGTTCGGTCGTCAGATGGAGATGGAGCACATCATAAACTTCCTCAACCAAGGTGCACAGGATCCCAGTGCGGAGGACCTTGGGGTCCTACCGATCATTGGCCCCGGAAATGTTGGTAAGAGCACCCTAGTTGAATATGTGTGCATGGATGAGAGGGTGCGTGATCACTTCTCACAGATTGTGTTTATTAATGGAGGTGATCTTAGAAGCCAAGATATGATCACATTTACAAATGGTACCGGTGTGATCAAGTATGAGAACCGAGGAGGGTCGGGTGGAGGCAAGGTGCTGATCATTGTAGAAGCTAATGGGGATATCAACGAGGAATCTTGGAAGAAGTTATACTCAGCTTCAAAAACTTGCTTGTCACGTGGAAGTAAAATCATTGTGACAAGTCGATCCGAAAAGATTGCTGAATTAGGAACCACTCTGCCTCTTAGGTTGCAGTTCTTGACACAAGAAGCCTACTGGTACTTGTTCAAGGTACGAACCTTTGGTAGTGTAGATGTGACTAAGGAGCACCCAAAGCTTGCATCCATAGCTATGGAAATAGCAAGGGAATTGAGCGGGTGCTTCATGGGCGCAAGCATCTTTGGTGGGATGCTGAAATCGAGCCTATCTCTTAGTACCTGGAGCCTGGCTCTTTCAACATACAAGGAATTTAGGCGGCTGAATCAATTTTCTTCAAATACAAATCAGGT
>LAPY01005042.1:15500-29680 GCA_000970635.1 Eragrostis tef | reverse complement strand
GTACAGGCCGCGGGCGGAGGAGATGCTGGAGGAGCCGCCGGCGCCGGCGGACTTGCCGACGTACTTGGCGGCGATGGAGGAGATGCGGTCTATCTCGTCGCGGAGGCGCGCGTTCTCCAGGCGGAGCTGCTGCTCGTCGAAGGACATCTCGCCGATGGCGGCGGTGGCCGGGCCGCCGCAGCTGGGGCAGGTGGCGTTGGCCAGAGCATCCCGGTAGCGCGCGTTCTCGGCGCGGAGCTTCTCGTTCTCCGCGCGCAGGTGCGAGTTCTCATGCCGCTCCTGCTGCGTCTGCATGCACCAGTCCATGTGTATAATGCAACACTCCATTTGAGAAAGTGGCGACAAAGAACAGCAAGCTAGGATGCCAATATTCTTGCAACGAGTCGAGTACCTTCATCTGAGTGCGCTTGTTCTGGAACCAGAACTTGATCTGGAGAGGCTCCAGGCCCAGCTCCCGGCTCAGCTGCTTCCTCTGCTTGTCGTCCGGGTGCGGGTGCTGCTTGAAGAACCTGCAATCCAAGATTCAAATCGTAGCATGATCAAAGACTAAAGAGAAAACTGGACTAATGCATGTCATGTCTCACACAAATTGTGCATCAAGAAAAAGCTGTTCATATATGATGGATCACTGCAAGCCACAATGTAGCTCTGTTTTGTTGCATGTCTAAACTGAACGATGAAATTAACCATGGAAAACCATCAACATTGGAACTTTTTCATGCTATGCCAAGAGGGAAATTGATCAGATAATGTGTAAATAAACATTTAGGAGATCAAGGGTGGATGGAAATGGACGTACGCTTCCAGCTCCTGGATCTGGTGCTGGGTGTGGCGGTGATAGCGTTTCTTGCGGGGGCGCTGCTCGCTGAGGTCCTCCTGCAGCTCCTCGCCAGCAGAGCCCGAGCCGCCGCCGCCTGAGGTCCTCCTGCAGCTCTTCGCCAGCAGAGCCCGAGCCGCCGCCGCCCTCCATGTTGTCGCTGCCGGACTTGCTCTCCATTGTTAACTCGTCGTGGCGCTGGCCACGCGCATCGCTCTCACTGGTGGCCGCCTGCTGGTGGTGGGCATGGTTCTGGTGCTGCTGCTGCTGTTGCTGAAGCATCTGCAGCTGATGCTGATGCTGCTCATCCATCAGGCTCTGCATTAAACAGCGTGTTAATAAACTGTATAGCGCAACTTATCAAAATAAGTTTGGAAGCAAAAAATTCAGTTTAGTTTTACTAGCATCGTGTGGTAAAATAACGATTGCGACTACCTTAGCTAAGTGCAAAAGGAATGCGTTTGTCTATCTTGAAGAACAACAGAAGGTTTAAAATGTGAACGTTTGAAATGGGAGCATCAAAGAATCAAAACATTACTACTAGTAGTACCAGTACTGCCTTTGTACTGACTAGGAAGACCGTATAAAACTTTGGTACTACACCATATTTTGGGGAGCAATAAATGCATGAGAGCAAATTAATTAAGCTGGTGAAAAAAGGAGCCCTTAAATCAGGGAGGAGGGCTTGAGAATTAAAGGATGCACCCAACTTGATGCATGCAGTGGGTAGGCAGGAGAACTAATTGATGATCACGTATGTTCCAGTAGAGATATGATCAGACTCCCTTCTCCACTAGTGTCACTGCTGTGCAAGGTACAGGTGCGGCCGCAGAAAGTGCACCAACCATATGTGTGACATTTCTCAGCAAATTAATCCTGGAGATATGATGATATGAATCCCTTTTGGCATTTATCTCCCTACTTATTAAATGCCTTCTTTTCTCAAAAGATGATGTTCACACCAGTGCTTATATTATTGAATTATTTACTACTAATAGTAAGAACTCCTGAAGGAGAAAATTTCAGTTCAAATGCTAAAAGTAAGAACTTCAAACCACAGATTTCATGCACATCCAACAGAATCAGTGTTCATAAGGAACGATTAAGCCTCAAGGAGCTCTATAAAAAACATCAAGTACTACAAGTCCTAGCAAATCTTTTTCTTTAGGAAAAGCGTCCTGACAGAAATTAAAACAGATGCAGAGAGTACAAAACCACAGCAAAACACAATCAAGAGGTCATCGAGAAGTGATTACTTGGCCGAGGGTGACGGGCGTGTAGCAGTAGCCGCCGCCGTTCCGGCCAAGCATGGCCGCCGCCGACGGCATGTTCCGGCCGGGCACCATCAACCCTCCAGGCATATCCCGCCGGCCACTGCCAGACTGTAGCCTCCTTCCTCCTCCACGACGAGCCCTAAAACCTCACCATGCAAGCACCTGTCCCCACCTCTCTCCTTCTCTTCCCCGAGAAGCTTAGATCTACCTCACTCGCTGCAGCCTCTGCACCAACTACCCCCTTCCGATCCTCTACATGCAAATCGATCGATCGAGTAGAGCAGAGACAGTTCAGGGATCGGCGAAGGTAGCAGGCGAGCAGTGCAGAGAAGGAGAGTGAGGGAGACGGGGAGGAGGGGGAAAGGGATGGCGGCGATGGAGACGGGGGCCGGGGATGGAGGAGGAAGAAAGGGGAGTGGGGAGAGGAAGGGTGGAGGGTGCGCGTATTGAATAGCGAAGTTATTGCAGCGAGTAGAAGAGCGAGAGGGTGCAACGGCATTCAATGAGGAGTGGAGTTATTGCATGACACACAGCAGCATCCGTCTCTCCCTTTCACTCTCTCGCTCACAGCTGAGAGAGACTTTTGGAGGCTGTAGACTGGAGAGAGAGATGGGTAGGTACTGGGTGTACATACGTATAGAAGTGATGTACGTAGTGACCATCCACACTATGGATGCATGTATCCACCGTTGACGGTCGAATAGGAGCATCTAGCCACATTAACTCGTCGTTGCTACAAAAACCATCGAACTGAACTCGTACTGATCTCAAATCTCCATCAGCAGCGTACAAAAAACACATACTAAAGCAGAATAAGGCGGTTTAATTTACAGAACAATGCGTGCTTCTTTTTAAATTTTCTGATTACGTGCGTGCCTCATTAAAATAGTATTCCATCCATTTCAGTTTATGTCATTTTCGATCTGGAGATTAAGAAGAAATAAAAAAAATGAGTATACCAAAAATAGAAAAGATAAAGATTTCCTTAAAAAATCGTTTTAAGCACCGACACAGTCTTCAAAATATAATGTTGGCTAATACTTTTTGGTATAAAACATTGTGCCACAGGGAACTGACTTGAGACTCATTTCGCTGAATTTAAACCATATAGACTACTTTTTAATGAAATGTTGCAGCAGTTTTGGCTACAAATGTGGGGTTTACAAAAGAGCTCAAGCAGCAGGAAATGCTTTGGTGCATGCATTGCCATGGTATCGAAGATGTTTCACATTTAGGAGGTGTTCGTTGCACGGGTCTAAAATTTAGAAAGTTCTAAATAAAAAGAATCTTGTCATTTAAGAGTATTAATTACAAAACTAACTGCAGAACTCCTGGTCTAATTCGCGAGACAAATCTAATGAGAGTAGTTAACACATGATTAGACGATGGTTACTGTAGCATTGTTGTAGCATCATTGTAGCAAAATATAGATTAATTAGACTTATTAGATTCGTCTCGTAAAGATGTACCCATATGTAAAATGGTTTTTTCATTAGACTTTTATTAGTACTCTTAAATAATAAGATTCTCTTTGATGTGACAGGTCTAAATTTTAGAGGAGAGGGCAACGAACACCCCCTCAGTCAGTGGTGTAACTAGAACAACTTTTTAGAGAAAGGCTAACCAACAATTGTATTTTTTGAGACAATTAAAGGTTACAACCATATATAAAATGAGGCCGCATAGATGTCTACATGAACAGTACTGGTACTACGTCCAAGCAATATCAAAAGTTACAGGACGGAAAGAGTACTTGAAACATCTCTGCCACCCCCCAAAAGAGAGTCATGTTTGGGTACAAACTATTTTTTTAATCTAAATAAATAACACGTTTCGAAAAAATAGCATGGTATTTAAAACACCGATGTGTTTGAATGCAACAAACAATGTACTGTTTCGTAATCCAAAGTAACAACACAATAGTTTATTTTAGTTGGACTGATGAAAATTATGGCACTGTAATATTGCCCCGTTATACAGTGCAAGGATGCAAGGCAAGATTTATTCATGAATTCCCTCTGTTGTTACACAGAGCGAAAAGAAAATATTTCCCAGAGATTAAAGAATAGCTAGAGCAAATTGTATAGTTTTTCTTTCTTTTGTTGCTTTAGTTTTATATTTTCTCGATACTGAACTTTGTTCTCTTTTGCTCTAATATATTATAATCAGTAGGGGCTTATTGAGCCCCTACTGTTCTTTCCAAAAAAAAAAATAATGTCCATAAGCATTGCTTCTTAAAAGGAAAGCTGTCCACAAGACAAGCGTGCCCCTACATTATCGATCACTCACACCGGACAAGCTAGGACGAGCTGGTTATGCCTTGAAACAAAATTATTGGTACTACCGTTCTTATGCTTGTTGTAGAATTAGCGCTCCTGCAAGTAGTAGTAACTAAGAAGAGTTGATCGTCGGCAACAAAATTATTGGTACTACCGTCTCCATCTGCTGGCACGCAGCACGGCGCTCGCCGCCGGGCCGGACGATGGACTTGCGCGCGATGATCGATGACGGAGTTGATCACCACCTCGCCGCCGTACGTCCGGGTGGTGACGGCGTCGTACCCTGCCATCCTCCTCCCGCGTCGTCGGCCACCAGCCGTCGCAGACGTCCACGTCGCCGGCAGGTGGCGTGCGCGCGGCGATCGTGCAGCAGAGAGCTGAGCGGGAGCGGGGCCGGACCCCACGAACGCCACGCGCGCCGGCGGACGTGGCACTCCAGCTCGGCGCGACGTAATTGCTGTCATTGCTGACCATCTTCTTCACGAGCGCCGCTGCCTCCTCCCTCCTCCAGCGCCAGTGCGCGTGGCTCCTCCGTGGCCAAAGCGTCATCAATCGCACAAGGCCGAACCACAGTGACTCGAGCCAAAGAAATAGGCCGAAACTGCCATACGATCTTCTCTTTTGCACTGGGATCCTCTACCGCTTCCTTCAGGAACCAGAGGTAGGGTAAAATTTGCTGCCCCGGTCTCCTCTACAGGTTCCGCTAAGCAAGCGGAAGGCCTCGCCTCCGCTATTCCAAGCGGGGTAGCGGGAGTCCGCTATCGCGGACGAGGCGCGGGGCCCGTGCGCCAACAGCCCTCGGCGCGCCATCCCCTACCGCGATGCCCGCCGACGCCTCGCTCCCTCCCTGCTCTGTACAACAGAAGCACCATCGCCATGGCCGCCGGAGCTTAAGCTCGAGCTTGCCGCCGCCATAGCCACTCTTCGGCCGAGTCCCCAACACCAAAAAGGTCCCGAAGGAACCTCTCTAACTCCCCCCTATAACGAAACTCAGTTTCCCTTTTCCTACCTCGAGATCGGTAGAAGATTTCATCCATGGTCGCCGGTTGAGCGAGCTTGACCTCGTCGTCGATTTCTCCCTCCACGGTAAGGTTCCGTTCGATTCCTCGCACTTTTGAGGTTCCGTTCGATTCCTCGCACTTGAAGCTTCATCATATCACTAAGAATCCATTTGAGTCATCTTTTGTGCGAATCCATCACCCATATCGACGGATTTTGCAGTTTTCTGGCCGCCGGTTTTAGTCCTCTGTTTTTTTACTGTTCACCATTCAACTCAGAAAAATGTCTGAAATGGACCAAATTTGTAAATTCGATAGAAATTAAAATGTAACTCATAAAAATGTGAAACAAATTTTTTTAGTTTCCCTGTCACTAGACCTATCCAGTGGGACAACATAAACACTTTTAATCACAATGAATATTTGTACAAAATTCAGAGAATGAAACCATAAATAAATTCATATATCTATTTCTGTTCATCCAAAAATGCTGATTTTTGGTATTCTTGCATAACATGACATTCCAAGACTTTTCATCAAGTTACATATTTGATTGATGCATATTTTAGCAGTAATTTCATTTCCAAGACTTTCCTTGTTGCATTTTTAGTATTTTATTCTTGCATGTTCTTAATTTAAATTTCCTTGTTGAAAGCCGGGCGAGGAGGCGCCGTGCCACGCGGAGGGTCGAGGAGGGGAGGAGCTGGCGAGGTGAGCAAGGGGAGGGCGCGGGGTGCACGACCATGGCGGGGTGAAGCTGAGGGTAGCACGGCCATGGCGGGGCTCGTCATCCGGGGCGGCGCGCGTCGGCGGGCGGGGTCGCGGCGAGGACGTGGTTGCGGCGAGGGCGCGGGGAGGAAGCAGGGCGAGGGGCCGGGGCGGCGCTCGGCGGCGCGGGGCCAGGGCGGTGCGCGTCGGCGGGCGGGGTCACGGCGCGCGGCGGCGGGGAGAAGGGTGAGGAAGGAGGAAGAAAGAGAGAAGGAGGAATAAATATTTAGCTGTTGGGATAGAGGAAGGTTACAGAGGAAAGAGGAGTGCAGGAAAATTTAATACAGAGGAAAGAATCCCGATGATCAAAACAGAATATTCTATTTAAAGGAAGCAAATAGAAGAACATGAGTGTGAAGAGCCTGACCTAAACAGACTTTTGAGTTGGACTTCTCTATGCATGCACACAATGAGTGACAACTAATATTCATTTTTTTTTGCGACTGAACTGATATTCGTTCTTCCTTCCGGCTTGTGTTCAGTCACATTTCTTCATTGGGCGCCCAAGATCGGATCAACTTAATTTGTAAAGCAATCTTCAAATACAAACGATATAGTATCCCTCGCAAAAAAAAACTTGGTATATGTGTACCGAGAGACCAATGTCTACCTTGAGCTTTGTCTTGATTTTTTTTTGGTATCCTTTTGATATATATTCTGACAATTTTGTCTCCATGCATACTCTAAATTTCCACTTAAAGAATTCATGGAGTATAGTACGTCAGATTGAACTGACTTGGACTTTCTTTTGACTGAATTCAAACGCTACAGGGGAGCATGTCATAAAGCTAGTACACGTCATGCTCCATGTAAAAAAAAAGAACTTTGATACAACTCTGACCATCAACACGGTACCTATACAAGAAACTTCATTGTTGAGGTATACTAGTAGGGCATGTTTGGTTGCTCGCTAAGAAATGTCAAGCAAAATGAACAAAGGCGAAATCTGATACAGTATCTTCTATCAAATCATCCCCTATAAGCAGCACAAAACAGAGCAAGTCCAGTCAAGTGTTCAAGTATTAACAATTTTTTTTGGACAATGTATTGTACTCGAAAAGTTGTGACGCGAAAAACACCGGAGCCTGCTACCTGCAGCATTCAATTCTGGACAAACATTTCAGCGTCAATCCGCCATGAGATTTGGGGAGAAGAGGTCAACAATGCTCTGCACTCTTCAAGCAGAACCCGCTCCAAGCAACGAGACCGCGATTGAATTTTGGCCCAAATGGTCAGGTTGAGATGATAATCGGCCCACTTTACGAAACATAAATGTAAAGAAAAAGTACCCCGGCCGAATATTCATTCATAGTTTCACTTTTCTTTCTGTATTTCTCGATGTTAAGGCTAGAATATTAAAATATATTTTTTACTAAAAAAAGTAACAATACTACCTGGAATCAGCATGGCACATAGTGCAAGGGGTAACACCAAACAAAACCAAAGCGGCACATAGTTCTTTTTCCTTAAAAAAGTGACTTATAAGGGAATGTCTAACAAAGAGCAACTTCTAACAGATCTATGAAATTTTCCTTCAAGCATATTATGAAGCATACATACCACGTTTTACATGTAAACCCCGTCCTTTTGGTGGTTGGTGAATGTGGAACTATTTTTTGGTCAAGAGAGCAGAGGTCTCTGGACTATGCTACAACATAGAAACATTGCCGCCAACACATTGATCAAGTAAAGATCAACTGTCGAAACAGCCCAACTGTTTTTATTTTCCTCTTTACTTTGGGTGTTGTCACGGTTTGGGTAACTTGGCAAACTTTTTTCACATTCAGTTTGCAAAATTTAGATCTCTGCATATACTAGTGTTTAACGTAAACCACACAAGTGCACTTATTTCAGAGGAGAGGGTAATTAACAATTAACACAAGAACACACACAGTGCGATAATCATGGATCCTCGTCTCTATTGTACACCTGCACGCGTGATGTGATGTGACGAGGCAGATACAGAAGAAAGGGCAATCGCCAAGTCACCGAGGACGCTGTCGTGCGTCGTTCTCAAATGTCAGAGGCCATCCCTTCCTGTCCCCAGGCCGATTCAGCTCACAAGCCCGGCTGATTCTAGGGCAGACATGGCACGGTGCATTGATCCGGTCGCAAACACCTTTCGGATGGGCACTTGTATATATATTTTTGCTTCTCTACTCGCTATAGGTATTCATTTATATTGCACCGTCTAATTATTGATTTGTTTCTCTAGTAACAATGTGACTTGGCAACTAATTTGCTTGCTTGAATAATGTTTGTTGATTATCTTATTTGTTTTTGTGTTCAGACCTTGATGTTTGATAGCCGCGTGCTTGGTCAGAAAATTATTAAGATTTTTATTCTTTTGGTTGAGGAATAGATATATTTTCTGCCAGAACAATCTAGGCCACTCTCCACTTGTACGGTTTCTTTACAAAATTAGTGTTCGAAAAAGGCGTTACCGTGGATATCCATGCTAACTATTGGATAATCTAGTGTTTAGTCCCTAGGCCACTCCCCACTTGAATATGTGTTTTTTCCCTGCATTTCCTATGTGTTATGTGTGACTTACGGATCTTAAGATGCACGGCCATTACATTTTCTTCTAACTAACAGAAAAATTGAAAATAAAATTTTTTATAACAAGGTAGACACATTCTGCATTTACAATATGCTTATAAATCAAATCAAGAGGGTTGCTCTCACTGTAATCCACACACGCAAACAGAAAAAGAAACTCATTCATTTTTTAGGCGGTCACCTTACTCGAACACAATTTTTAGTCACGGAAATGTACTATTTTGTGTGGCCAATTCTCTCTAGCACAAATGATAGCAGCACCTTCTCTCTTGCCCTCAAACACAAGTCACACCATTTAATTCAGCTGCGTGTGTATATAAGGAGAGACAGCAACGCTTCACCCCCTCGAGGCCTTCAACCTACTTTGCACTTTCTCTCCGATGGAGAACTCAACCGAAGACCTCTCTTCAATAGTCACTAACCACTGCTCCCTCTCCGGCGCCGGCGACGCCTCCGAGGAGAGCGGCTGGACGTCCTACATCGACTACTTCATGGAAGCACAGCGACGGCAGAAGGAGGAGGCGATCAGTGCTGCTCTCTCAACCGATGATGTTGGAAGCCGTTCGACATCGAAATACAGTGGTGATTGCGATTTTCAACGGCTGCCGGCGCTCACCGAGCCATCCGAGGCGTCGAGGAGGTTGAGGTTCAAGAAAGAGGGGAGGAGGAAGAAGACGGCCGTGCATGATGAGTCCCTGGAGCTGCAGGATACTGCAACCTCTCCTATGAGCAGCCCTAAGGTTAGAGACCTAGTAGTTTCAAAAATTACAAAGCTTATATATGCTCCAATGCAATTTCTTGCTTTTGTACTTTGCACTTCATCGAACTACATTTTTCTTTTGATTTGGGAGGTTTATTTGCTCGTGGAACTAAGTTAAATTAATTATGCTGTATGATTCAGTTGATTGAGTTGAGGGAATCAGGTGCCAACCACCAGAAGAAAGGGGACGCTCGTGATGAGTTTTCCCATTACGAGGTAAATCAACTGTCTAACAAAACTCATAATTTTTACTTTGATCCCTTTTAACTTCTGCCGGTGCAGTACTTCTCGGTATGTAGATAACTGCAGTTAGAAAACCTGCTTTTTGTGGCGCCTGAAGAAACCTCTATATGAAAAATCCAGTTATAAATTTATTACAATTTCCATAGTATTTGTTTAGGTCAGAGCAGATTGCAATTTTCATGACGAACTATTAGAGATCCATTGGCATATAGAACTAGTTTGACCTTGGACACGCAAAAAGACTGCATCCTTGGTTTTACTAGGTCCAGGTGTTTGCTGTATGCTTGATACATACTTCCCCCGTGAACTCACACATTTCCTGAATGTACAGAGCATCAGTGCTGCTGAACTTGCTGGTTGCAATGACCTCACCAACAATGGAGCAAACACAACAACACATATGACAGACGACGATTGTGTATATGACAATGCGCTGAGGAAGAAAGGCCTTTGCTTAGTTCCGGTATCTACTTTCCATGTATAGCCCATCCTGATAAACGCTCACATGTTGTTTGCTGCCTGTACATATGGTAGTAAGCGCACCAACCCTATATCATCCTTTCTATTACACATCCACATATGAAGACACTGCATATATGAGAAGGCAGATATTGTCTTTGTGAATGTATTTGGCGCAACCGCACAATTCTTATTCGTTCTTGTGAAAGGTACAAACTTCACATATATGACAAAGGCAAGAGGTACACGATGCATGGTTTAGTGTTAGGTGAGGCATCACAATGGCCCGTTAGATATAGTGTCTATTCTATCGTGTGAAGATTACTTATCATGTTCCTGCATGAGCAGGTTGTTGATATGTTCCTTCCTCATTTCCGTTCCACCATGAGCTCATGACCAAGATATACTACAATGAGAACGCATAACACGATAACGACGTGATATCAAGATATGTTTAATTTGGCAACTACTTTGATTGAGTGAAAACGATAGGCACCCCAAAATTGAGCTAAAGAAGCTGTGCACGCATGGGTGCACGCGCATTGGTCGGGCGAAAATTTTATCCATCGTTTTCGGTGATAGATGGACCTTAATGTCAAAATTGAACAATAACTTCAGGACATATAAGTTGAACTTTTGAAAAAATAAGTTAGGAAAATTATGTAGAGAAGTTTGGGAAATTCTAGACAAAAATACTTACTTGTTGATGTTGTTGGTGACACGTTGTCATCATGCACATGATTGGCTACTCGTGTGTGTGTGTGATTCCTAGGGAACAAGATTAAATGCAGTCTATCCAGTTCGGATAGGTGCAGCAGTCCGATTTTAAAGTTGAGAGGCCAAATTAAACTGAATGAATATTTCGAGGGACCGTAGATGGACTTCTTCGCTTAATATATGCTACTCAAAATGTACTTGCTTTTTTTAATGAATAAATACTTGTCTACATTGTTTTGTCCGTGTCCTGGGACATGTTTGGGTTATGTATAGCTAGGTACTAGTACCAGGAGTAGAACAGGTAGAGCCATGTGTCACAACAGCTGAGCGGTTGAGAAGAAAAAGGTCGGCACTGTGCTGTTGCAGTTGGCCCTTTTCAGACTTCTGTTCCATATAGAAAATATAAGTATATTGTTCTAGGCTATTAATTAAATTCCACTCTTGACTCCACTAGTCCACTCAAACAGACACAAACATTTTAGACTAAATACATTCTTAATTTCCAACTCTGTCAAAATTTATTTTGTCCCATGCCATTGCGTTCAGCGAAAACTAAATTGTAAGGCATGTGTTTATCCTAAGTGGGACTAGGATGGGCAATGCAGAGTATGATTTTATATGGATATATATTAAGATTAAGAATTGTTGCCCAGAACTCAGGTCTGTGAAAATGTTTTCCCATAGTGCTATTTGAACTTGATATACAGAGTTCTCGAGAGTGGTAACAGTAAGGTGAGTTATGCGATTAATGCATTTCCAGGCATACCCAGAGAAATATGATTAGTTTTTTTTTGCGAGGGAGTGATATTAATGGTTTGCACCCAGAGAAATGACAACTTCAACACTACATGAAGGGTCTGTCTCCCTCTCAAGTGCTTGGTATATAGATTATCTCTCGGTCACTCTTTAACTATTAAAATCTATTCCTAAACATCCAAGACGCATGAACTATATGACTAAATATGCTCATGCACTCCCCCATTAAATCGTGATCATAAACCTTTCAGGGTTGGGGGTGATATTGTACTATCAAACATTGCGGACATAAAACTAATCATATTTAAGAAGTTTTTTATGGTTCAAATAGACTGAGATAATAAAGCAAAATCTTAGGTGACTGAAATCTTGTGAATGTCATTGGCTTTTGTGGGACAAGGATTGCCAATTCTCTAAGCTTCACATGTTACCTACCTAAAGCAAACTTGGGTTCGCCCGGGTGGGGTGTGTTGCTCGCATGGCCATCGAATTATGCTCAGTCGTTATATATGGTAGTGCATAGCTATAGGCCGATTACATTTGATATCGATTTCAGCATGCCTTCATACAAAATCAAAATTTAGAAAGCACAATACTCGATGTATCAAATCCCATTTCATACCCACTTTCCTCTAGAAATCAGGATTGGTAAAGGCTAAAGTTGAGCAATAGATCTTTCCTACAGCGAGCCTGCTTGTGCATGGTGCTTGTTGAATGCATCCACCGTTGCACCACTAACTTTTGCATGCTTGCCGGTCGTGCCGCCATGCCAGGTGCGCTCTTGTACACATGTTGCCATGCCTCTACCATACCTTGTAGGATGGTGTTGGTGCTAGGTTGCCTCCTCCTTCCCTAAGCCCATGTTTCTCTCAGCTTCAGCTTGAAAAGCCAAAAGTAGAAACAAATGGAGTTTTGGAATGCTAATTTTTGATTAGTTGGCAGGCTAGTTTTAAAGAAAATGGACTAAATGTTAAAAGCTCAAACAATGGTGTTTTTCTGGCTTTTGGTGTATAAAGAAGCTAAAAAATATATTTGGCTTTTGGCGTATAAAGAAGCTAAAAATATATTAGACTAATAAAAATCTAACATTCAGCTTTTTGACCAGTCAACAACCAGCTTTTCCAAAAGCTCCAACCTAAACAAACAATGTCTAAATGTTGACCTCTTGCTATCTTTTTTTTGAAGGATTGACCTCTTGCTATCTTGTGCTCCTACCAAAGCTGCTTTATCCGCAACTCACAATAGATTACAGAATAATAGCAATAGGAGAAAGGACACATATATAGAAATAGGCCTGGTGATCGGATCACGAGAGTGAAGGAGATTAACGCTTATATGGGCTCACTATTCCTTACCTTTGGCGTGCGTATAACATAGCAGTTATGGTTTGGATTGGTAAAGATACATGGGTTGGGCCAAATTCTTAGGATGATTATATTATTGGCCCACTTTATTTGTCCTTGTAAAAAAGATGCTTGTCTTAAACCCTATATATCTTACAACATTTCTTCATCTCTATCCCTCTCGTCGACTCATCCAAGGAACGCGGCCACCATTCGCCCCAACTCACCTCTACCGCCACCATTCCCTTCTCCTCAGCTCCAATCGAACAACCTTGAGACGCAGTAGCCTCTCAAATTGACCCCTCCTCAACTTTTTCTTTACGCGGGAGACATTGTTGTCTCTCGCTTGTGAGGCCGCTCACCATCTCAAATCTTTAAATTTTCATCAATCTCGGATGGAGTCGAGCGACAAAAAACTAGTTCTAGATGAGAAGAATCAGGAGTCTGGTGACAAGAAGAAACATGAATCACGTCGAAAGAGGTAAATGGTAAATCTAATGAAGTTTATAGAGTTTTCATTATAGATCTGATGGCTGTAATGTGCCGTATGATTTATGCACAACTATTTTTATGCAACATGTTTTCTTAAACTTAGCACTTCATTTTCTTGCATCCAACCGTGTCCAGTCCACTGTGTATGGTCCACTTGTCGTCGTATTTGCATCTGATCCAAAGTACCCACGAGTTCGAGACACTGAAATTGATCAGAACTGCCCTTCGGTTGTACACTTTGTTCACCGTCGTCCGATCTGGCTTCCACGCATCAGATTGAACGTCATTTTTACCAATAACCCCCTCTAGCAGTTTGTTTTGTTGCAAATCCCCTCGTTCTTCCCCAACCCCCTAAACCCTCCTCCCTACCCCCGGAGCCGTCGCGCGGCCGGTGCTCTCCGGCCTCCGCCGCCAGCGAAACTTCCACCGCGGCACCAGTAAGGCACTGACCATTAAAGGTTGCAAATTATAATTCGCGCACAGATGTTCCCTTCAATGTTTTCCCGAATTCTTGGTTCAATTTGAAAGCGGTGGTGTGAAAGAGCTCTTTGCCTCATGGTTTCCAATTAAGTTCAAGCGCTAATCCTCTATTTAATCAGTGGTTTGAACTCTCAAATTCCTCAGTGCGGCGCCGCTCCAGCCAACCCGGAAGAACCCGCCGCGCCTGCCCCCCATCGCCGTCCCCTCCGCCGCCGCTTCTCCCTCCTCCAGA
>LAPY01005039.1:0-10589 GCA_000970635.1 Eragrostis tef | reverse complement strand
CACCCCGACCATCGCCAGCATGTGCACGTCGGCGATGAGGCAGCAAGCGACGTCGTCCTCCCCAGAGTACTCCTCCAGGACGCCCTTGAGGCGTTCCCGGAACGCGGCCTCGCACGCGCCGTTGAGCGCGAGGATTCGCGCCACGACGTCGTTGACGGCGACGGGCGCGGGGCCGGACAAGCCGTCGGGGACGGCGACGAAGCGGTACTCAGGGTGGCGCGACGTGTCCGGGGCGTTGAACTGGGTGTGGAAGATGGTGACGGCGAAGCCGCGGGCGTGGAGGATGCCGGCGAGCCGAAACATGAGGGTGATGTGGCCCTGGTACGGGAGCGGGAAGAGGAGCACGTGCCGGCGGCGGGCGGCGGCCTTGCTGGATGGCGCCGGTGGTGGTGGCGTCATGGCTTTCATTGCAGAGTGTTGCGGCGCTCGATCGGCAACCTTTCTCAGCGTGAAGTCACGAACGCGATGGCGCACTG
Source organism: Eragrostis tef (assembly GCA_000970635.1). Classification (NCBI taxonomy): domain Eukaryota; kingdom Viridiplantae; phylum Streptophyta; class Magnoliopsida; order Poales; family Poaceae; genus Eragrostis; species Eragrostis tef. The sequence goes on along the minus strand of LAPY01005039.1, from coordinate 10,113 downwards.
GGATTCTGCGATCCGTCTCCCAGCCGGCTCTGTTGTAAAACTTATTGGAACATCTGGCACATGACACGACGGACCACTGATTGACCCGTACCTCTCGTATATCTTCGTCCTCGAGTCGGAGGCTTGCACGTTGGGGATGCGATGTCACCGTCTCGTCCGTTCCGGTGGCCGGAAGCAGCAGTCCGATACGGAAGTGACAGTTGGACCAGTGCCCAGTGCAATGGGGAAGTGACAGTTCGGCCTAGTGCTGTCCAAACGGGCCACCCGGGCACGAAATAGCCCGGCCCATTTAATTTCGGGCCGGCACGGCACGAAATTCTTTTCGGGCCGTGCCGTGCCGTCCGTCGTGCCGAGCCATCGGCCCACGGCACGGCCCGAAATTATATAACCGTGCTGGACCGGCCCGTTAGGCACGAAAGCCCGTTTAGCCTGTTAGGCCCGTTTAGCCCATTAGTGTAAATTATAGCAAAATGAGTGTTAAAATGAGGGACTTGAGACTTGAACCAAGGACCTCATGGTCTAGAGTGAAGTGTTTTATCATCAAACCAAGTTTTCTTCTTAAATCTATAGAAATTTAAAATATATTTACACTATTCTTTATTTAGGCTCGTGCTTTGATGGGCCATTAACGGGCCTTTACGTGCCGCGCTTTAAACGGCCGTGCCCGTGCCGCCCGTCGGGCCACGCCCTCGGCCCAAACACGGCACGGAATGTTTTATCGGGCCGGCCCGGCACGAAATTAAACGGGCGGTGCCGTGCTTGGGCCGGGCTAAAATCGCGTGCTTCGGGCTGGCCCGCTTGCCACGGTCCGTTTGGACAGCACTGGTTCGGCCACCATGTGGAGGAGAGCAGGAGTGAAGTCTGCTTTGCTTTGTCCGCTTCCTGTGCTTCTCTGGTCTGCAACTCTGCATGCTGCTCAAGCGGTCAAGCATTCGTCTTTTGGGCCAGTGCTCAGTACGAGGATGCACAGGCTCTTTGGGCCATCAAGCGCCCGTTACAGAGAATCGTTGACGAGGCCCATCTCCCTGTCTCTCGGACCTGAGAACGGAGACCAGTGGTAAGAAACTCGAGCAATCAGGCCCATCGTCGTCTGTGACTCACAGAACTCCAGAATCCCCCATTCCAAGCCAGGGTTTTGGTGCTCCGGGCCGGACGCGAGGAAGAGAAGAGAAGAGAAGCGGCGGGGCGGCGAGATGGCGGTGGCCGACCTGGCGTTCAAGGCGCTGACGGCGGGGCTGGGCGTGGCCACGATCTACCTCGCCGGCACCTTCTCCGTCAACGTCTACCGCGGCCTCGCATGGCACTCCGAGCAATCCGTAAGCACACCCCACCCCAAACCTACCCTACCCTCCCGTCGTCGATGGCGGGACCTCGATTCGGAGTCCCCCAACATCTTACCGGGCAATTCCGTGCATATTTATGCCGAATTTGACTGCACTGTTGCTATTCTTGCAAATTAGCGATACAATCCTGGTGCCGAAACTTGTAGCCGTGCGAGTGTGAATGGTGTTGCGTGATTGTTTGTTACTCTTGCTTGCTTTCATGGTTGGTATGGATCGATACTTCTTGATTCGTGTTACGAAAGGATGCACTTGGGGAATAACCAAAGAAACCGTCGGTCCTGTGTGCATCAGCACCACAGGAGATTCACATTCATTCTTCCGAATCCCATCGGGTCTGCTACCTGTTCGGTATACAATCAAGCGTGTTCTTATTTCACAATTCTAGAGTTAGTTAGCATTGTGTCTCGGCATCAAAGCCAGGTGAAGAAGAGCTGTTCATGGAATGGAAACTTTGTCGGTAGGTTTTTAACATGCTCAACATGTCCGAAACCACTGTCTGCCCTTATGAATCATGAGTTTTTCTTTTGATGTTCCCATCATTGTGTTTGTGAATTGAATGACATGTTCTGACTTCAGGCTGTAAATTATTTTTATTGTTCCTGGTTGGCATTAGAATGTTTGGCATTTATGTTCAAAGTGTCAATTAAATTTTGGGATTTATTCTTGGATTTCTGTGGAGCTTAGAAGCAAAATTTACTGTACAGGTAACACAAACTTTGAGAATGTACAAGCAATCTGTGACCATTGAACTCAACTCATGCAAATTGTTTTTGTGTGAAATCAATCTGTGATATATTGATATGAATTACAGCAGTGGAGCTCCTAGGGAATTAGGATGAGTACCGATGTTGCTTTTTTGGGTGGATATGCTGCAAAGTAAAGCAGAAGATTGAATTGTTGGATGTTCTTCATCATTTCAAAACAATCATCTGGTTTTATAGTGAGATTTGTTCTGGATGCTCCTTTCTGGTTCAGTGCCTGGTTCCTCATTGCATATGGAATTTGAATGCCTGAATTCCGAGTTTTCAAGTTAAATCTTAAAAGCCCTGATCCAATGAGAACTTGATGCAACCATTTTTATCAGTGTTATCAAATTGTGGGATTATGCTTGAGTTTCTGTGGAGCTAGAAAAGGAGCTCCTCAAGATTTATTCGTTGTATAACATTTGTTTCTGATATATCTTTACTGAATGCAGACGATATTGCTGCAGGTTGGGTACAGTATTAACTTCCTAACAAAGAAACTGTTTATTTCCTGACGAATCTAAACACACATCAACATTTGTTGTGCTGATGCTGGTTACATGAGATATTCTGTAGTGGCTCAGCATATCATTCAAACAAGTTATTGGCTCTTAGGAAATAGTTGCAATTGCTGGTCCATGGATGCTAGATATATAACGTGCAATTATTCATAAACATGAAATGAAGTTTTTTCTGCGCAATTATCCATGGATGCTAGATTTGTGTTTTTGAAAGTATCCTTGGCAGCATCTTGGGATTGTCGCAGTCTGAAGTTTGTTTCTGTTCAATTATTGTTCCGCTTGGCAGCTGCTTGAGCATCGTGCTAACCTTTTGTATTTGGTGTGCATTGCAGAAGCTAGAGAAGGCAAAAACTGAAGATTGAAAAGGAATGGCAAAGCTATATGGCAACACAACAAACAAGGACATCCAAAAGAGGGGAAGGGTCTTTTTGATTATGGGTGATCATTCATGTTTATTGTGTTTGCGATTTGTAGATCTTTCAATCTTTTTAAACCTGTACTTCTTTGTGATGTATAATCTAAAAGGCTGGAACAATTACTCTTCTTTACGCTAGCTGATTTAGTATGTTTTAATCAACATTAGAGGGCATTATGAATGCCTTTATGAAAAACATTTTCGAAATTGCATAAAGTGGTGATAAGAAGGTTTTTATGCCAAGCTGCTGCTACATGAAATGCGCGTGGATTACATGTTTGCTTGTTTGTTTTGCCAGCACTACATTAAATGGAGCACTCTGCTTCTTCACTGCATTGCAGAATAACGTTCAGTCCGTTTTTTCCTTGTTAATACTATATTTAGGAATCACTAGCCAGTCAATAAAATCTCTTCTAACAACAGATTACCCGTTGCTAAACAAATACTAATCTATTAAAATTCACTATCTGCACATGATAATCTCATCCGTATGCATCGTCGCTACCTGCAGTATGGAAAATACTCTGCAGCATCTGGAGTTTAGAGGTGCATTGCTTTGTTAGCCTCTTCTACGATGCGTTTTTCTCTCCTCGCATGCCTCGTTGCGTTTGCAATAATTGGCCACTATGTCAAATGAGCACGGCATCATATTATTAGCCATAGCTTGCATTTGTTGCAGTATCTTCATTAGTGTACATACACAATGTTTATCCCATCTGATCGTAGTATCGTACGAAGGGGAACCAAGATAACACGACGGCCCGGTTCTGTTCTTAGAATGACAGTGGACAGGCCACACAACTACGCCAGTGAGATGGCATATGACAGTTATAAACTGTTTAACAAAATATGCATTCAAAAAGGAAGGAAAATCATGTTGTGTTATATAAGATTTACAAACCATATGCTGTCTACAATACTGTGCAAGAAGGCGAGTTTAATGCAGCACATGCTGCAAGTAATACATCAGTAAAAGTAAAGTTTTCTACAACAGTTGTCCAATCAAAGTTAGATACTTGTCTCTTCCCTCATGTTGTGAGCAAGAGATGTACAAGGCCTTTCAAATATCCAACAATCTCAGAACCACCAAGTTTTGAAGTTCCAAAGACTCTATCGACAAAAGTTATTGGAACCTGGAGAGGGTTAAAAAAGGGGAAAATCATTTGCCGAAGCCACAAAACGAATACCCAATCACACAAAAGCGGAAAATGAGATAGAACAGAGTGACTTACCTCTTCGATGTTATAATTTTTCCTAGTGGCTCTGACAATCATCTCCATTTGGAATACGTAGCCCTTGCTGACGCATGAAGAGATCAAATCTTCCAGGATATCTCGCTTATATAGCCTATTATGCAATTAATGATATGAGTTAATTGCATTGGTGGTACATAAAATTGTAAGGTGGGTGCAAAATAGTCATGTAACTGGACAAACGTTCAAATGCATTACAAATCTTGTTTTATGGAAAACTAGTAGTGCAGAAACAGACCAGTGGGCTAATACTATAAATAAGGAGGATGATTTATCAAGGTTGAGTAAAAGAAGGCAAACCTAAATGATCCAGTCAAATCAGAAGCTCCAGGCTGTAGTAATGTCTGTGCAAGAACATTTGCCCCCCTGCTAGTCAGTTTGCGCATGAGGTTCCAACCATGGACACCGCCATTCTTAACATAGCGTGTGCCAGTCACAATGTCAGCGCCAGTTTCCTTTTGCTTCCTGGTCAAGGAACAAATATTACTAAAATGATAGATTCTTCTAAGCTACTTTATTTCAGTGCTCTTAGTACAGCGTCCAACAAGATTTTTGATGCTTAAGAAAAGTTTAGATCAATCAGACTGATTAGAATTTGGATGCGGCCTAAGATCTGTAAAAGTAAACTAATATTAAGAACACACACTAATTAACTTACACAATTTGAAATTTACAATTCTTACCTAATGAAGCTTGGCAAGTACTTTGGCTGTTCAGAGTGGGAAAAATAGTTAGCAAACTTGTGAAAAAATATGCTGAACTCCAGAACAATGTCTATAAGTAGTAATAACAGAAAGAAGAAGCAAGATTTATACATGATGAGATAGGTCCGCATCCATGATGACAACAAATTCCCCTGAGGCATGCTTCAACCCATGTAAATATGCAGTACCTAAAGAGATTTCCAGTTTAGTTAACACAAAAGGGAAGCGTGAAATTCACTCAAAGCTTAAAGAAATGCTAATCCTAAACTCACCGAGTCCTAGCTTCTTTGGTCTAGCTCGCAGTAGCTGGTATTATGTCAGGTGTTAGACATTGAAGTATGAGGGGCCGAATAGACAAAACCACACCACATACATAAAAGTCCAGCTAAGCAGTAGAATTTTTTGAAGTACTTACAACACGATCTTCACCATATACTTGCTGCAACTGCTTCACAATGTCCTGAGTCCCGTCCGGACTTCCATCATCCACAATAATGATCTCAAAGTCGACATCGCTAAGTTAAAAACAATTACAGATTTTGTCATATATAATAATTTGACATTATACAACACAACAATCTTGTCAGTCCATAATAATAGGATATTTGACTGACGTTGATGGAATGCATGATGGCATCCAAAGATGACCGCTGTAAGAACAGGAATACACAAAGGACAAATTTACAATATAGAGCGGAGATTAGTAAATCTGATCCCTGATAGTAGGGCGTCTCCTCACCCATTTGACATAGCTGATGAACCATTAATATTTTCAATTTTTTTTTCATTTTCTGGTGTAATCGAGCAAATTAGCCACACCCAGCATAGGGACGATGGTTTCTAGACCTGAATCCTCCAAGATATGCAAAGAGGAGAACTGCTTACTGAAACCAGCTCTGAATTATATGGAACATACATCATCCTGACAGTTTATTCACTGCTAAGTGCTAACTCTTGAATTGCATGACAATGAGAGTAGAACGATGTCCTACGTGCATTAGATAATGTACAATGGAGAGTAAGTGATCATTATTTTTGGAATTAGGTTCACACGTTCCCGCGGCGGATCTCAGTCTCGGAGCTAGTAACAGCTGAATAGACAGGTGTATTTCGTCCAGAAATCCAGATCAGATCAACTCCGTTTGAGTGTTAATCCAATTTTCCCCGATATTATGCACACCGAAGCAAACCAAATCTAATGAATTCGAGTCCAACGAGATTCTTCACCGAAGATCTCGAGACAAACGTAAAGGCAAAGGCTTAAGGAACAGGCACAGTTCGACAGAGGACGGGAGAGAGAGAAGGAGGGAGGAGGAGTGCTCAGTAGTGATTACGGGAGGTGCTTGAAGATGAGGTAGACGACTTAAAAACAATTACAGATTTTGTCATATATAATAATTTGACATTATACAACACAACAATCTTGTCAGTCCATAATAATAGGATATTTGACTGACGTTGATGGAATGCATGATGGCATCCAAAGATGACCGCTGTAAGAACAGGAATACACAAAGGACAAATTTACAATATAGAGCGGAGATTAGTAAATCTGATCCCTGATAGTAGGGCGTCTCCTCACCCATTTGACATAGCTGATGAACCATTAATATTTTCAATTTTTTTTTCATTTTCTGGTGTAATCGAGCAAATTAGCCACACCCAGCATAGGGACGATGGTTTCTAGACCTGAATCCTCCAAGATATGCAAAGAGGAGAACTGCTTACTGAAACCAGCTCTGAATTATATGGAACATACATCATCCTGACAGTTTATTCACTGCTAAGTGCTAACTCTTGAATTGCATGACAATGAGAGTAGAACGATGTCCTACGTGCATTAGATAATGTACAATGGAGAGTAAGTGATCATTATTTTTGGAATTAGGTTCACACGTTCCCGCGGCGGATCTCAGTCTCGGAGCTAGTAACAGCTGAATAGACAGGTGTATTTCGTCCAGAAATCCAGATCAGATCAACTCCGTTTGAGTGTTAATCCAATTTTCCCCGATATTATGCACACCGAAGCAAACCAAATCTAATGAATTCGAGTCCAACGAGATTCTTCACCGAAGATCTCGAGACAAACGTAAAGGCAAAGGCTTAAGGAACAGGCACAGTTCGACAGAGGACGGGAGAGAGAGAAGGAGGGAGGAGGAGTGCTCAGTAGTGATTACGGGAGGTGCTTGAAGATGAGGTAGACGACGAGGGCAACGTTCAGGCGCTCGTTGTAGGTGGGTACGATGATGCTGTACGCGCGCTTGCCGCCCGCCGACGCTTCCATCGCCGACCGACGAGACTCTGAGAGGCAGATCTCTCCACAGGCGAGCAATACGATGGGCTCCAGCCGCAGGCTGGGAGAGGCGGAACCAGTTGCCGCGGAGCTGACTCGCCTTGTCGCAGCAGCCGCTGTTGGGGAGGACGACGCCGGCGAGATGAGCTTTACTTCGCCGGCGCGGACGATTTGTTAGGACGGCTGCCCTCGAGCCCAATGCGCATATGAATGGGCTTAGGCCCACGTATGCGTTGTAGCTCATAAACCCGTCGTCCCCAAAGCTCAAATCATCACTCGGTTTTGCAGGAAAAAGTACAACAAACCATTTAATCCTTGAGCAATTTGTCAGCATGAACAGAAAAAAAGGCAAATAGCTCCTTTTAGAAAAAAAGAAGAAGAGGAAGCAAACAGTAATATAAAAGAAGAGGAGGAAGCAAACAGTAATATACTTTAGTTTTCACATGGCACCTAATCTGTAATAAAAATCCAAATCAATACACGTGCAGTTCAACAGATAGTTATGATGCAGTATTTCTGTGATTGAGATTGTACAGTTCAAAGGTTCGCCAGATCTTTTTTTTTTCCTCTCACATTGAATAACTAACATCAGTAACTCCACAAGGAAATAACAGGATGAAAATTACAAACGCAGAAAGATAAGCTACCCATACTAGCAAATATACACACGGCGTGAAAATAAGATGCCTGTTCCCGGTCAGTCAGATTCCTGAACTCTGCTGAAGCAAGTAACATGTCATTCAAACACATCTCGAGATATCAACTTTGAGAGGGATTTCTTGCTATAATTTAGAACTGAAGACTTCAAAGTTCAAACTGATCAGGACAAGAACTGCAACAAACTGTGGTCACTTGTGCCAAAGGGATCTGAAAGGCAACTGTGAGAACCATGAATCATGGCCTGAGGATCTAGGAGAAGCATTTGCCCCAGCGTGAGCATCTCGCCAAAACTTGAGAACATAAAGGCTCTCCTCCTCAGTACATCTCTTCAAGACGACGCGTGAAGCATACCCCATCTCACTCATTAAATGGCATATATCCGAAGGATCGTTGTCTTCTAAGGCTATCATGTATAACCACCCTCTTTCAGATAGCACCTCACGAACAGCAGGAAGAATCCTGTCTATCACTTGGCGTCCATTCAATCCTCCAGCCCAAGATGAAGCAATGCCCTTACAACCAATTTCTTCCTCAGGTGTTGGCACATAAGGAGGATTAACAACTACCACATCAACCATACCAGCTAGGCGTTTCTCAAGACCTGACACAATATCAGTAGCAATCACATCCGCGTGCACACCATGGGCTTCAAGCGTCGCTTGAGTTGTCTCGGCAGCCATTATACGAAGTTATACGAGTGAGGTGATGACATAACCACTCCCACACCCAATCTCCATACATAATCTCGGCTGCAATGTCAAAAGTTGGGCTTTGTCTGAGAGCAAAGCATCAACAAGCGCAAAGGAATCATCACATGGCTCATACACCTCTGGATGACTCGCAACAAGCGGAATCTGTGCGGTGTTTAATGTCCTTCCGGAAGAAAACTGCAAAAACAAGTTCTTGTCATGAAAGCTAGAACCTACATTCGTCAAAATAAATATGGATTGCCACACTTTTCATTTTATCTGTTAAAATGAGTACAATTGTTAGTTTGATCAAACAAACTAGCATATGACTACAAAAAAGAAAAAAACCTGTTCTTTTAGCCGTCCAACAGTGAATAGTAAAAGAAGAAACCTTTAGCTAAAATCACCAAGTTCAGAAGTAATTTATAAGTAATATCTCTCACTACCCTAAACAGAAGAGTGGCATCTCTTCGGAACATCTCTCTCGTGCCAATCTTAAGTTATATTCTATACATGTTCCCTCTGGTACAAAGAAACCTCTCATGCCTAAACAGAACTTAACTTGCGAGAAAAACATTTGGCCAAAACTCTACCATTTGGTAATTTGGCAACTGATGTCAAAGACATCAAGCAACAAAATCAAAGCAAAAAAGTTTAGCAGCAATTGATGGTTGCATGAAACAGTTCAGCATGGTAAGGATGCACTACAACAGTTATAGCATCCTACTCTCATCTAGCATGCTGAGGACCAGTGAGATGCTTATCTAGAACTTACAGCAGTCCCATCTCCTACCGCCTAATCCTGATCGGTATGAACTACTTCAGTGCTTACTGAGGAAGGAATTCACATACATACATGCTCAGTTCAGGTTTCTAATTTCCAAAGCAAATCCTACTAGGTCAACCGGTTTGGGGCACCAAATCCGAATAGGGACCAACACCGTGCTGCCAGGGAACTACCTCCGGCAGGCGGCGGCGCCGCCGCAGCCATGGCCATTGGTTCCTCAAACGAGCTCGATTGCAAATCCCGTCCCTCCTCCTGGGTTTCAACCAGTGAGATACTATTGATCATGCCCCGTTCCCCTAACCCTCACCTTCTCCTAATCTGGAACCACAAGTTGGAGTGGAAAGTGCTCACCTTGCCGCTCCTGGGGAGCCCCTTCTCGCCTCCACTCGCGGGTAGCTCCGTGAGCTTCCCCGACGCCGCTGCGCTGTCGCCATCTGCCATGAATCAGCAGGACCGAGGGAGAGGAAGCAGGGGAGATGCAGTTCGGCGATGGGAACTCCGTCTCTCTGGATGCGGCGGCGTGGTGCGTTGCGGAGAGGTGAGGGAGAGCCGGAGAGGCTCGACCGCTCGAGTGCGATGCGTGAGGGGGCGAGCGGGCCGGCTGAACCTGACCGACCTGTTTGGCTGTTTGGCTAACCCAAGCTGGAGCAAGCGGGTGCGGCACTGACTCGACTCTATCCACTTCGGAGGCAAAAATCTCTCCCC
>LAPY01005038.1:16135-30184 GCA_000970635.1 Eragrostis tef | reverse complement strand
TCTCCCAAGGTCGGTTCCGATGGCGGTTGATGTCTGGGGGCGGTTATCGTTGAGTAGGGGTCAAGTTTAGGCCCAAACAACCCATTCTACAATGTCGGTTGGTCTTCCACCTTGATGGGCACTTGGGCTAGATGTTGTGGGGTGTATGTAGCCCATTGGAGGAAGATTGGTACCAACGGGGACAGAGGTAGGCCGGCCGGCCTAAAGTTGGGCCGGCCGGGCCGGCCGGCCAGCTGTTTTTCAGCCGGCGCTCAATTTTGGTATTGGCGCTACTTCTGCTCCTGGACTCCGAATTGGTTGATTCAAAAGTCCATTTTGACTATTTCGGCGAGGGCTTCGACATGGAGGGATTAAATCTCTGGTTTGAATAATTATTTCTTATGTCATTCTTTGATTCTTGCTTTGAGTGTTGCCGAGATGTCGGAGCTGGATCTTGTGCTTCTGCATACTTGATATTTCTCTATGAGTATATGCAGTTTTGCAACAATATTCCTTTGTACCTTGCAAAACAAGATTACATCCAAAACATGTGGAATTTTATTAGTTTAATGCATAGAACATTGGTGCTCGCCTTTTATTTACCGTTAAGTTGAGGGTGAAAATGTGATTTTTTCACCATCAACAGCAACCAGCCCCAGAACCCTCGGGGGGTGGCAGGCGAGAAATGATTGACTCAGCACTTACGTCACCAACTATGCGGATAATATCCGACACAACAGTTAGAGACCTTCGCACCATCTCTGAAGGCATTGGTAAGCAATCTTCACGAATAGCATCAGGAGGCACAGCTGAATCCGAAGGATCATCAGGAGAAGGTTCTTCAAAGATAAGAGAATAATACGGCGACAGAAGAGAACCTGGCGAAGGACCTCAGGAGTAGCCACTACCATCAAAGGGTCCATTTCCTCGGTCGAAGAGCTGGAAACGCTGAAATACGGAAAAATGTCTTCTTCGCACGAGTCGTCTTCAGGAAAAGGGCGCTTGTGCAGACAAAAGCCAGAGCTCAGATCAAATCGGTTTATCCGAACATCAATACCCCATCGGTTACCTTCGATCCACTCTTTCTGAGAGAACTTCCCAAGAAAAGAAGAAACTCGGTCCTGAGGTGACCAGAGATTGAATCCTGCAAAAAGCACAAAGTATAAATACAAGAAATTATAAACGAAGCAAAAGCAGAAAAAGCAATCAAGGATAGCGAAGGATAAAGAAGAGCCATACAAGGTCCTGATATCAAAGAAGGAAAAACTGGCATACGTAAGCCAAACTTATTTCTAAGGCCTCCAACCATGACGAGCAAGAGGAAGAACATCAGCAGCGAAGCATTCCTCCAAAACATCACGAAGAGTCATTCTCTGGCTAATCCTTCGAAAGGCTTCTACGCTTCTAGAAATAGACTGACTCTTCAGAGGATCGGAGTTGTTGGTAATCCATATACCTTCGGGCTTCCCAGTACAAAAATCAATGGCTAGGAACTTATAATAGAACCACTCTTTCACCCATTCGTCAAAACAAGGAGGATCGAAGCTATCAAGAGGCGTCAAAAACCCCTCTCTGGCTTCAAATTCAACAACTTCGAAGCAAGGACCGAGACGTTTCTCATGATCATAACAAGGAACATGCCGAGCCCGATACACATGATAAAAAAACATGAGGCTCGGGTTTTAACCCTTCGCTGATGCAAACCCAAGCGAAGGCGGACATGGTTGCAACCGCAACAGGGGTAAGATGATGAAGCTGGAGGTGATATAGAGAAAGAACACGAAGGACGAAGACCGAAGGTGGAAAAGAGAGACCGACATCCAAAAAAGACGAAAAGACGACAAACTCATCATCTCGAGGACTCAGGCGAACTTCGGGGACCTGCTTCGGACCTCTCAGAGAAAGACGAGTCGAATCGATATTGAGAAGACCAGACTCCGAGTAGTACTTCGAAAAAACACCCCTATAACAGGAGGCGGAGATAGACTTCGTGAAATAATAACCGGCTCGAAGAGAATGGAAACCTCTAGGGGACGCCGCAGACTTCTGCCTAGCCATCGAAGAAGGAAAAGAATTACCTTCGAAGAAAGAGATGCCAACAAGGCAACCACGGCGGTAAAAAGATACGGACGGGAAAAGGTGAAAACAACCCATATTTAAAGACCAGTCGAGAAGAAGGGGACGTCGAGGTAAAAAACCAGAGGGCAAGGATCTAAGCAAGAAAGTAAAATATATTAAAAAAAGAAAAATCGCAGCCGATGAAGCAACTGCCTCAAGGAAACGCCTTCACCTATCGACAGTGGAGGGCTAATGTTGGGAATGTAGCTACGATCTTACTAAAGGGATGGACCACTGTCAGGAGCAAGAGACACGCGAAGGGCTTTACCGGAGACCATATCAAAGCCACCCTGACCCACATGAAGGTCGATGAATACCGCCGAAGGAGAAATGAAAGTGCAGATAGCACAGGGACAACACTCAGCTCAAACCACTAAGCCAAGAGCCGTGCTAGGGTATCTGATGGCATAATTGTAAATACGATCCTTCTCCCCCCTATAAATATAGAGGGAGACGATCTTGTAAGAAATCTGTTTTTCGGACCACGAGCCAAAGACAAGCATTTGCAACACGCTCAACTCTCTCTGAACAATCAACCCCTTCGTCCAGCATCGCGGGCAGGTTTCGCGCAACTAAAACTGCAGGGAACCTGAACGCGAACACCTTCATCCGGTGCTTCGAGACCAGGAGGAGGGCTTCGCACTCATCGACCAACGATTCTGACCACCAAAGAGGGCTTCGCAAGGTAACCCAAAGGCTACGACGACCTTCACACCTTCGATTGAACAAGACTTCATCAACTCTTCGTTGGAGGGCTTCGACTCGTCATATCAAGACCTTCGATCTCCCAACACTCGGCGCCTTTTTTGCTTCAGCACAGCAGCACTTAACGAAGCATGAGCGGTGATTAGCTCGTCCTTTGCACGCTGGAAGGATTCCCAAGAGTTCAGAGTGGATTATTTCATTCCTCCATTCCAAACGCTCGTGACGTCAACAGAATGGAGGAAGGGATTCCGTTGAAGTTTTCCTCTATTCCGAACTGGCCCAAAATTCTTGTGTCTTATCATTCCATAGCATTTAAGAAGATGTGCAACTTCAATCCTATGGTTTGACTCCAAAATTCTTGTGTCTTATCATTTCTACATTTTGACATTTCTGCTTTTCAAAATATGTCTTAAAATAGTTTGACTTAAAACAAATCTAGATTTGTCAGTACTTTTCTACTCAAATGACATCGACCTGTAGGTCCACACCCATCATCAATTGTGTCAACGTTGTTGTATTAATCAACCAAATATCAGCTCGATTCGATTTAGTTGTTGAAAACTCGTAAATGTATGACGCGGATACTGGACAATCTCGACCTCTTCCTCTAGAATCATCGTAGCTTCCATTGAACATAACCGGAGAGCTGACTTTCGTTGCCTAGTTAACTGAGACCAAAAATGTCATTGACACCACGAGGCTAAGTTCGGCCTTCATTTCCAAGCATGGAATCCGTCATTTTGATGCGGCAGCAAGTCCAGAAATTGTTCTATCCTACATTTTTTGTCGTTCACATTTTATAACTAGGATAGTCTCATATCATATTAAACACGTACGTAAACAGATTTAAAGCGTCAAGATACTGCCACACGGGTTATAGCTGGGTCAAATCTTAATTGCAATCCTAGTTATGTCTCGATTACAAATGTTAAGATGTTCCTGCTTCCTCAATTGACTCACAATAGATGCGGGGGCCTAAATGGATAAAATTAAATACTTGTTCATATAGTTGTCCAACATATTGAGAAATGTCATTACATGATGTTCACGTGAGTACAAAATTGATTTGAATCTTTGTTCTGCACCATGACACTTCGGAAGATGATCATGAAGCTTCGAAAGACCCTTAGTATTAATTTTTCACCCTCCTTGATTAGCTGCCGATGAACTCTATCCCGAGTTGTGTGTATGTATTACTTTTGACTCTAGCATGCTGTCCTTGTCGAACAACTTGTGATCTACTGTAGTAACAAAAATGAGGCACGTCTATCTTCTACGCTTTGATTCCTTTCTCATATCCGCTATGTACCTCTCCATGTTGCTCTTTTCCCAAAGGCGCCTAGAGACAAGATTCTCCTTTGTTGACTCATCTGAAATAGATGTGGCAGACAATAGGCTATCATCATTCTAGGAAACAAGAATGCAAACACTCAAGTGTTAAATTCAATTACAGAAAACGTGCTCAGTAACCCTATGCATATGAAGATGCAAGTTGGTCACAGTGACAAAAGCCCCAGGTCCTACTGTATGGCTCAGCCAGCAACTTCCTATTTCATTCGAATAAGCAGTTGAAAGTCTAGTAGTAAAAGAGCTTGATTTTTCCATGCAAATAAGCATAAGAGAAATCATTATTAGGCAACTCATCAATGTTAACTATTTTTTGATAATTTGACCATCTGGAGAACTTAATGTAGCCTATATGGTGTTTACTTCCAAATTCAATCCTCAAAATGTGTATGCTGATGAGAAGATTACAGATCAGTTTAGACAAATTGAAGCATATGAAAAATGACACACTTGTTATACAATGTATCAGAATTAGATCCGAAAATAACACTAACATGAAAGAGTATTCATATGTAATTTGATCTCAAAGAATCAGTTTGTCAGTTATTCCTTCTGCATTAAATAAGTAATACTGCTTTCCACCACTCTATAAGACCACTTAACTTCTAACAAATTAAACGATTAAACTATCATTCAAACAACATCCTTCTGGTGGTAGAGTAGAGGCTAGATATGGCAACATGAGCAGACATGCTGAGGGCGTGGCACAAACTGAGCCATGCAAAAAAGTTTATTATCTGGTGCAACAAGGCAGAGTTAACTGGTTGGTATGACAAAGCTCTGTCTAGAGGAAGTGGCACTGCTGGATCTACATCCAAAAAGGTTGCAACTAACACAGTTTATGCTGGAACAACGCAACCCTGTCAGCTAGAGCCTCCTCGGCAATAAAGCTATATTATATTATCAAAATTTAGTGCTTAGCACACAGTTTATGCTGGAACAACGCAACCCTGTCAGCTAGAGCCTCCTCGGCAATAACGCTATATTATATTATCACAATTTAGTGCTTAGAGTTTATTATTCAAAGTATGTTATGTTAGGCAAACCACCTATAAATACAAGTTAGGCACCATGTTTCAATTTCGAGCAATAACAAAGCCACCCTTTCGCCTCTCTAGTTGGGCCGCTACAGCATCCTCTCCTTGGCCACAGTGCCTTCCAGCCACCATGTTAAGGAAACCATCACTCTTACAACCATCACCAAGAACCACCCATAACAGGCCACACATTGCAAGATGAATTAGTAATTACCCATATTTTTCCATGTATTAGCAGGCATCCTAAGTGAAGTCTGAGTCAAGTAACAAGCATCCTCCCATGCATATGGCAATTTCTTTACCCGGTATCTCCAAAGCCAACAAATCTCCCAAGTAAGCATCTGCCACGAGAAAAGATACACGTGCACTTCAGTAAGTAGGTAATTGCACAAGGGTTGAAATTGCAGATGGGCAAAAAGGTCTACACTGACCTTGCCAATGTAGTAAGGCAAAAGTATGAATTGAACACCAAAGAGCCTCCATACAGATGGTCTCTCGACCCCATGAATCTGCAATTCAACTTCATTATTGAGCTCTACCTCGACCTTCCTACATAAAATAAAAAGTCATTATGCTGATCCATATATGAAAGGTGCATATGAAACTCGAACAAAAAATTCTTACATGAAACAAATTGCGAAATAGAAAAGAAACAAGCTTAATTAGATGCTGTTCTTACTTGTCCACCTGCTTGTGACCCTTCTTTTTGCTTGCAATGCCTCCTGTTCGCTCAAACTCCAATGCTTTCAGCCTATTTCTGTAAGCAGGAGTTTGTTTGACACTCTCTATTGCCTGCAACAAGGGCATCAGATATTTGCATTGTAGGAAGGTATATGATATTAAAAGACATTTAGTTGTCTTTTCACTATTTATTAGAGCAAAGAACACAGGTTTACATGTAAAACTCGTACTCAACAAAACATAATTACATATAAATAATGTATCAATTGCAGAGCCTCCAAAATATGTTTTCTTCAAAGTCAATATTGATAAGAGGAAAATATTGTGGAAACACTAAGTATTCGCAAGATCAAAACGATGGGTGCCTCTAGAAAGTTTGAATAAATGCTGAGATGGTTAAGGTTCCAGAAATATAATTAGAACGCAGAGCCTCAAAATTAACTAGGGTGGGCATTTTATTGAACTTAAGAGTATTGGAAGGTATCCTTAGGGACACCCATTTTGACAGCAATGCATACAATTCATATAAAGCCACATTCTTTTGAAAACCATATAATTGGTAATAAGTTAAATTGCCTAAGAACCTTTGAAATTAACCGTCATTGGTTAGTTTCGAAATCGAATGAACTAACTGTCTGGTTCATTAACAAACAATAAGGATCAGAGCTAAAACTTTAAGAACCTTATATGTCTATTGCCGTATTGCGTGTTCATACCTGGTTATACCTTGTTAGCTGGTTTATGTATTGAAATGCTGAAATGATAAGAAGAAGGCCAATCAACACAGCACGAGGATCCTATAAAAAATGACAGTGGAATTAGTTGCAGTACTAGCAAAACTAAGCACAATATTGCTGCTAGTTGTTTTGTCGATAAAAAACAAACCGTTTTATGTCCATAGTATGCCCTATAGTACTGAGCTGTGTTGTAGAAAACCTGAAATGAAGAAAATCAATAAGTTAATAGACAAATAAACACATAAATGGAGAACAGTGTTTCACAGTACACATTTGTGAAGGAGAAACATGATAGTGCTTAGCTCAATTAGATATGGAGATCAAACCTATATAATTATGAGACTAGAACAATAACTTTTTTTTCCGATATTATGAAGTTTATCATCAATGTTCAGGACATAATTTATGCTCTAGATCTCAGTTTACAGATATCCAAGAATATAAAGTAAATGTTAGACCTGTTCAATGAAATGAAAAATTTCACGAAAAATGATATTTTGTACTTTCAAATTCAAATTTGAACACAGGAAGACTCTTTCTTTAAAGCTATTAGTAAATTCTTAAAAATAACATCAGAATAAATTGCATGTGTAGTGTGGCATCGCAGCTGCTATTTGCCCTCTGCTATATTGTCATGCCAGTAATAGTAATCTGCTATTTTCACAATAGCCAAATTAGATGCAGTAAAGGAGAGTTGGCACGTAGTTTCCTTAGAAATCAAGGGCTGAGGAACCACTATGGCGAACACTTACATACGTTACCTACTAAAGCATGAAGACAACAAGGCAGAAGGATTCCGATGAACCACACAAAACAAAATTCAGCAGGAAGATGACTGAGGAAGGAGCTTAACAAATAGAGCATGAAACAGATGACATGGACATCTAGTATCCTATAGTTCATATCTGGGTAGAGATCAATGAAAAGCATACAATAGTAAACGAAAGTTGAATTGCATATAAAGAGAATCAATCGGCAAAAAATCTAAGAAAAAAATGATGTGACTATGGAATTTGATAGTTTCATACATAATTGCAAGTACTTCCAAATACACTTAAATAAAATAGAAAAATAGGTAATGGAGCTAAAGGACAGACAATTATATCCCTCTTTCAGAAGGAGCACGAGGATGAAGGCTTACCTCCTCTGGATGTGCAATAGCATAGTCATACTGCTCCCTAGTAGATTCATCTTTTAGAATCTGATGAATAAAAAGTTCAAACAACTCAGGAGCCAGATATTGGAAGGAATAATTTAGAAAAACAACAAGTAGGACGGAAACATATTCAGGAGCAAAACAAATGTAGAGTGCAGCAAGATGCTAATTATTGTCAATAGAAGCATACTCCATAAACGGAATACCTAATTTCAACATGCAAAATCACCAAAAATTACAGATTTGTACAAATAATCTCAAATCTTGTGTCTTGTCATGGGATAGAATAAGTTATATCGATAATTCTCACTTCCGTACAAGCAATAGTCACCAGGGCAATGACCAAGTTGATCAAACTCCAAGTTTAAACCTAATCTGAGGATATATCTCGAAAACTACACATTTGCGTATCATTTATTTGCAAAAAGTGTGTATCAAGTAACAACAGACAATCTCTTAATTTCTCTTGATTCCTCAAGAAAAAAACACAATCTCTTATTTTATTGTAGAACTACAAACTTAAGGAACTCAGTTTCCCATGTTCATTTCAGACAATCTTGGTCCACGTGCAGTGACAAACTAAATCACCATGAGCTGTTGCGGTAATTCCACCTCAAGAAATGGGAGATGAAGTGGGCAGGTAACTCTGTCACTACATGCCACTGGTGTCAGAAATGGTCATGGGAAATGGTGATCAAGACACAATTTCTTTAATATGTAGTTCTGCAACAAAATAAGATATAAATCTGCAGTGATGATACCAAAGACTAATTTGAAAAAAAAATTCTTCAGGTCTACTTAACTATACATGGAATATTTGTACTAAATACATGATTGTTTTCATAATGTTTAAAATACTTTTTTAGAGATTTTAAAAACATTGTTACACGTTAAATACAGCAATTTTGCTAATGGGATGCCAGAAATCCTTCTCACGAACAACCTGCCTATTGTTTTGTGAAATTCATCAAACACGAAACATCAATGGCAGAAACCTCAAGCAGCTTCTACTACAAGTTTCATAGCATATTTAGGGTAAACCATTTGGAGAGGTATGTCAGATAGCATGTAGATAGAGTAGACTCACAGCCCCTACAGAATTATGCCAGATACATGGACGAAATTCGTAAATTCATTGACGCACGTAATAAGTCGGGCATAAATAGGCACGGCCAAATGGAATTTGGTTGGAATTGGAAACAGATCCTGGGAGAACAGATGGTTGAGCCATTGCCCAGAAGAAATGTAAACCTCAAGCAAGAACGAAATGTGCAAAAGTATCCAGGCTAGACCTCATAAGCATTGGCGATCTTGACGAAGAGCTTCCGCGACTCCGGATCAGGGTTCTTGTCGGGGTGGCTGCACGGCACAAGAGATTCCAAGAAATGGTCGGATCGTATCGGGTCGAGTTTGGGGAAGAAGCAGCGGGGCAAGAAAGACCCGAGAGTCGAGAGATGAAAGAACTCACTGTTTGAGGGAGAGCTTGTAATAGGCCTTCCGGATCTCCGAAGCGTTCGCGTCCTGCTTGAGCCTGCGGCGCGCACAGAATTTGTGAGGGGCCGAAATAGCCAAGAATTCAGGATGAGAGAGGGAGGGGAGGAAGGGGACTGTACCCGAGGAGGTCGTAGCAGTCATCCTCGTCGCAGTAGATGGCGTCAGAGGCTGGAAGGAGGACGATGAGAAGGAGGAGGGAGAGGCCTAGGAGGGGAGAAGCGGCAGCCATGGAGGCGGATCCGAAGAATTGCCTACTCCCTGTTCCGGCCGTTCTGCTGTGTTACTCCCACTCCCCTCGGCAGCTTCTCTGGGGTTTGCTTTTGCTTGATGTGGAAAGGGCTCTTTTACTAGCCAAATTGAATCTAAAAACTTCAAAGTTTCAAAATAAGTCATTTAATAAATTATGTAAGACTGACTCCAACTAAATGCGTAATAGGCCACAAAATACTAAAAATAGGTGTTAAAACGTGCAAAAAAGACCTTCAAAAAAACACCCAAATGCCCTCTCCATTCTCGGGACTGCGCGGCGGGTGACTAAGAAATTGGGAGCGTCGCCACGCGACCCTGCGCTCGCCGCAATGAGGCTGCCCCCTTCGACCTCGCCCTCGCCGGGCCCCCTCTCCGTGCCCTCCGCCATGACGGCCCGCAGGTCACCTCCGTCTCATTATCCTCCGCCGCCTCCCCCAGCTCCACCCCACGCCCGTCGCCATCTCCTTCGCCTTCGCGCTGCCCACCCCTGCCGAGGAGACGGTTGCCGCAAGTGCCGCCGCCGCATCGAGTCACAGCTACACGCACTCCGCCGTGAGGGCCCGTCTCCCCAACATCTTCAATTGTTTAATTTCAAAGCCTCGCTGGCTTAGTTGGTCCGAAGCAATAGAAGAGATGGGAACTGGATCTCGCGTCGGATTTCACGAAAGTCGTAGAAGTGACGCCTTGAGAGGAGCAGGAACTCGCCCCACTCGTCCGCCTCGGCATCCGCAGGGATACGCAGCTAGTGCACAAGCTGGAGCACCAGGGGCGGCGCGTGCACATGTTAGTGCCTCGCGGGAGAATGTCGTGGCCGACAAGCGCCTCAAGGACGCCGGACTTGTCGTTGCTCTGGCTCCACACCACGGCCACCTGCGGCAGGTCGATCGTGGAGTTGCGCGAAGATGTTTTGCAGCTTGTTGACGATTGGGATCACTGACGACCTCACCACCGCCGCGGCAGCCGCCGGCAACAAGACAGACGACACGAAGGAGAAGTGGTCATCGATTGGGTATACAGTTGGAGATTGAAGTATAACGGTGGCCACCGAAAGAGGTATCCAACGCCTATTTGGTGTTTTAGATCCTTTCCAAGTCAGTTTAAGTATATAATATATGGGTAATCAATAAACTCTCAATGTTAACATAGTTACAACTGGTGCCTCGCTGTTGACGGCTACGTCGCCTACCGCTGAATGCACAACACCGTTAAATCTTAAAACATCCGCTCTCACAAAGAGTCAAACCCATCACTTGAGATGCTACTAAGCCTCTTATAACCACTAGGCTACATGTCTTTTCATGTTGTGTCCATCGCTTAAGATATCATTTTTTATATACTTGGTTGTGTCCATCACTTAATATATCATTTTTTATATCTGGTTGTGGGAACAACTAAATTTAGTAGAGATTTTGGGCTAGCGAAAAAAAAGAACAAATGAAAATGTAAAACTTTAGGTTGTACGAACCAACATATAAAAATCCTCATTTATCAATTGTCCCCGCCATGACGGCCCGCAGGTCACCTCCGTCTCATTATCCTCCGCCGCCTCCCCCAGCTCCACCCCACGCCCGTCGCCATCTCCTTCGCCTTCGCGCTGCCCACCCCTGCCGAGGAGACGGTTGCCGCAAGTGCCGCCGCCGCATCGAGTCACAGCTACACGCACTCCGCCGTGAGGGCCCGTCTCCCCAACATCTTCAATTGTTTAATTTCAAAGCCTCGCTGGCTTAGTTGGTCCGAAGCAATAGAAGAGATGGGAACTGGATCTCGCGTCGGATTTCACGAAAGTCGTAGAAGTGACGCCTTGAGAGGAGCAGGAACTCGCCCCACTCGTCCGCCTCGGCATCCGCAGGGATACGCAGCTAGTGCACAAGCTGGAGCACCAGGGGCGGCGCGTGCACATGTTAGTGCCTCGCGGGAGAATGTCGTGGCCGACAAGCGCCTCAAGGACGCCGGACTTGTCGTTGCTCTGGCTCCACACCACGGCCACCTGCGGCAGGTCGATCGTGGAGTTGCGCGAAGATGTTTTGCAGCTTGTTGACGATTGGGATCACTGACGACCTCACCACCGCCGCGGCAGCCGCCGGCAACAAGACAGACGACACGAAGGAGAAGTGGTCATCGATTGGGTATACAGTTGGAGATTGAAGTATAACGGTGGCCACCGAAAGAGGTATCCAACGCCTATTTGGTGTTTTAGATCCTTTCCAAGTCAGTTTAAGTATATAATATATGGGTAATCAATAAACTCTCAATGTTAACATAGTTACAACTGGTGCCTCGCTGTTGACGGCTACGTCGCCTACCGCTGAATGCACAACACCGTTAAATCTTAAAACATCCGCTCTCACAAAGAGTCAAACCCATCACTTGAGATGCTACTAAGCCTCTTATAACCACTAGGCTACATGTCTTTTCATGTTGTGTCCATCGCTTAAGATATCATTTTTTATATACTTGGTTGTGTCCATCACTTAATATATCATTTTTTATATCTGGTTGTGGGAACAACTAAATTTAGTAGAGATTTTGGGCTAGCGAAAAAAAAGAACAAATGAAAATGTAAAACTTTAGGTTGTACGAACCAACATATAAAAATCCTCATTTATCAATTGTATTATTGTTCTAGACAATGTTCATAAATATTTAAAATTATCCATAAGGTACGATGTTTTTCTAATAGTATCTTACTCTAACCTATAACATTGTTGAATATTATTGAACGTAAAGAACATGATTATAAAAATGAATTAGACAAAGTTTTAAAATATTGAAAAATACGTTATTGGAATTTTGCCAAACGTTTAAGAAAACAAATAACATGATGCCATGCTTCAATATGTTTATCAGGTAATTGGATATACGACTTTAATTTTCCAACAATGCCATGTATACAAATATGAATTCTTAGGATTATTATTGAGTACAACAACCAAAATCATTATTAAAGTAATCTCAATTAGCATGTAAAATTATGCGTGGCACATGAGTTAGGCGTAAAAGTACATATTTATACACGATTTAGCGTCAAATGGGGTATTTTTTTGTTACACAATAAAACTCAGACACTCACAACGCACACACATTCACTTTTATGAACATACTACATAAACCAGACCTTATGAACATCTTTGTAGCCTGAGCCGACAAATCATCGAGAGTGACGAAGTCACCAGTGTCGTCGCAAGTCGCCTACTGCTAAAAGTACACCGCCGTTAAATTTTAGAAAATTCACTCTTACCGAGAATCAAACCTAAGACTTGAGGTGCTACCGAGAATCGAACCATCAAACTTCATGCCTTTTCGCGTCAAATGGGCATTTAAAGTTTTGAAATCATATTTGCATGCGAAGAATCAACAATTTTGTTCATAATTTTTTTTATATTTTCCTTACATCCAGGGGCAGGGTTGGAGGAGGTAAGAGCAACTTCAACAATTCCTAAATAATCTTTCTCTAATACAATACAGAGCTGTTGCGAAGTCCCAATACTGTTTTTTGTGGATTATAGATGAAGTTGCTCCAACAATTCTCTAATAAGCCATCGACATGAACCACTCTTTGAAGGATTGGATTTTAATTTTTCTTTTTTTATCTGAGTCCTTCTAGCTCAAGAATTGAAATCTCAAAAAAACATGAAAAATCGAAATCAATGAAACTAAACTAATCACTGACGAAACCGTCTGGTAACCGATAATGCTACAATACATGGGTCGGTTTTACTAAATCTGGTTCCGACGAAACCGAACCAGAACGGTAAGTCCAGTTACTGGTAAAATCAGACCACTGAAAACCATAGCCAAAAGGAGCTGATGTTAGTTTTCTTGGCAAGTACTTTCATGTAAAATGGCAGGTACCCTTCTGGAGTATATTCAAGATCTTTAAAACAAAAACATCGCCATGGACCTACATAGCCACGTCACCCTCTCCCCTTCTCTCTCCAGTCTCCACCTCGCCTGCCCGCCGCCACGCCTCGCACGCCCGCGGACATCCGCCAAAACCTCCTGTTTCTTCTCGCGAACTGCTCCCTCCCTACTCTGCAGCAACTCTGACCCCAGGCATCAAGGACGTCGGAGCGGCTCGTTCTCGTGCGGCCAGAACCTCTCCTCCTCCAGCTTCGACGGAAGGTTAGAGCTGAGCTCTCCTCCAGTCCTCCCCAATCTTGTATTCCTCCTTCCTTTTTGTTTTCCCTGTTGAGATTTAGGCTGGAGATCCGTGGCTACCTTCGTGGGCACGGGGGTGTGAAGGTAGGGTAGGGCGGTCCGCCTCTGGCTCTGGGCAACATTTTTGCAAGATTGATGTTTGATACGTTCGATCTTTGAGAATTGGAGGGGAAGTTTAGGGTTATTTTTTAAATTTCAGTTGTTTGTTTTGTGGAACTGGGAGTTTTCGTGTGAAGGGGAGTTAGTTCGTGGGATGGGCATTTTCTCTTACTATCGGATACCAAGGATTGTAAGGCCTCCTTTGACAGAGCTCTAGCTCTAGTAAATCCATAACTTGGAGCTGCTTTTACCTAGCTTCAAGTACATGGATCTGGAGCTATTGATGGAT
>LAPY01005038.1:4394-15447 GCA_000970635.1 Eragrostis tef | reverse complement strand
CCTCCCCCCTTCTCTCTCCAGTCTCCCCCTCGCCTGCCCGCCGCCACGCCTCGCACGCCCGCGGACATCCGCCAAAACCTCCTGTTTCTTCTCGCGAACTGCTCCCTCCCTACTCTGCAGCAACTCTGACCCCAGGCATCAAGGACGTCGGAGCGGCTCGTTCTCGTGCGGCCAGAACCTCTCCTCCTCCAGCTTCGACGGAAGGTTAGAGCTGAGCTCTCCTCCAGTCCTCCCCAATCTTGTATTCCTCCTTCCTTTTTGTTTTCCCTGTTGAGATTTAGGCTGGAGATCCGTGGCTACCTTCGTGGGCACGGGGGTGTGAAGGTAGGGTAGGGCGGTCCGCCTCTGGCTCTGGGCAACATTTTTGCAAGATTGATGTTTGATACGTTCGATCTTTGAGAATTGGAGGGGAAGTTTAGGGTTATTTTTTAAATTTCAGTTGTTTGTTTTGTGGAACTGGGAGTTTTCGTGTGAAGGGGAGTTAGTTCGTGGGATGGGCATTTTCTCTTACTATCGGATACCAAGGATTGTAAGGCCTCCTTTGACAGAGCTCTAGCTCTAGTAAATCCATAACTTGGAGCTGCTTTTACCTAGCTTCAAGTACATGGATCTGGAGCTATTGATGGATTAAGGGTCTTTGGTTGATTCATTTTGTCATTATTTTTTTTATTTAAAAAAATGAAATGTAAGATACTTTATCTTATCATATAAATTCTAAATCCAGCATGGAGTTCGGAGCTGGAGTCGTGCCAACAGGTCCCAAACCTCATTAGGAAGTAAACTCAAGTTATAATGTTGATATATTTTTGTACCTTTCCAGGAATGTCCAATTCTCAGTGATTGAGGGGTAATAATTGGGTGAGAATTGTATGTTCAGTCGAAATTTATTACAGTTGTACCTTCAATTTCAACTTAAATTCTAAATCTCCCCTTAGAAGTCTACTGATCATAGTGGAACATAATTTTTATCTATGTTACTCTCGCTATATCACATCACATGCTGAATGACGGTTTGAGGCTAAAATCCAACTTTCATGCATAATTCCCTCCAATTCTACCCCACTCTCTTTTTCATGCCCTTATCTGAGTTGCCGAACACGCTGTTTGTTTTTGTGCTTAGACAGTTCAGATGAAACAAGGCAATAACCTGATATCAAACTCACTTAACGAACCATGGAGAAAGAATTCCCTCTTGAACTCTCTTAATTCCCATCAAATGCGAATTAAGATAATGAGCTCAAAATCATGCCATCAGTATTATGCTATTCCTGAAGGAATATTAGTGGAAGATACTACTTATCTGCACTATCAAATCATGCCATCACGATTACTGATATTAAAATAAGAGCAACCTATATATTTACATGGTAGTTGTTTTCTTCCTAGACCAGCCCAAGAGAAACTTGGTAGATTTTTATATGAAAAAAATAGGCACCTAAATTCGTGGTGGTTGATACCACGTTTTCCTAAACGGTTTTATACGTCCGTCTAAACGCGTATAAACGCTAAACGGCAGGCTTCCGTGGAGTTTAGTGGGTAGTTGGCCACTTAAACGGTAGACCCGTTCGGTCGGTCAAGAACGGAGAAAAACGGGCAAAACGGCCAGAACGGGACGGCTTTGAAACACTCCTGGACGCCGATTCGTCCGTTTCACGCAGCGTTTGCGTGATGGCCGGACTCAAATCAGGAGGCGGAATCCCTGGCAAAAAGGGAAAGAAACTGGACTGACCTGTCTGTCCGCACGTGGGGCTGGCCGTCCAGCAGCGCCGCCGCCGTCCATGCGCCGGGCCGGCCCTGGAGCAGCGCCGCCTCCAGCCGTGCGCCGAGCCCGCCGTCTAGCAGCGCTGCCGCCGTCCATGCATCGGGCCTGCCATCGAGCTCATGTATCCCCACCGGATCTGGCGATTGTGGCTGAAGGGAGAAGGGAAGGAGCTCCAAAGGGGGCAGCTGCAGCAGCTCCGGCCTCGCGCTCGGCCAGGCCATGCGCCGCCGTCAATCTGAAGGATGCGGAGAGGACGCATGAGGAAAGAGAGGTGAGTGAGGAAACGTGCGGTTCGTGGCTGCTGGACTCGATCTACTAGTGGTAGATAAGGCTAAGGGGTGAGTGGGCTATGGGTTTGCTGATGGGCCGGTTAGCAAAGCACATTCCCCTTTCCTTTTCTCCTTTTTTTTCCCTCTATTCTTTTCCTTTTTCTTTCCTTTTCAGCTGCTACAGTGACAAAACGTTTTATCCGTCTAAACGCCGTTTAAACAGTCTAAACGGTAAACGGAGGGCCACCGCCCGTGTACCGTTTAGCGTGTACCAAAACATGGGGTTGATATGTGATATCTTGTTTGTCTGTGTGTGCAAGCACTTTGATATATTCTGTTTTTTAGGGAGTTACAGTAGGGGAGTGTCTGTGTTGTGTGTTGGTGGTCGTTTTAATGCCCAAAATGATACTTATTTGTGGCCCGATGATTACTAAGTTTTGCTCTGTTGAACTCCTGTTGCAGATTGGGTTCCTGAAAATGGACTTCATATTGCCATTTAATGTTGGTGATATAGCGGAGTCAAGGTCGTTCTCTCCTGGTTTCCGAGGTGCATGGTTTCGTAGCAAGGTGAACCTCATAATCTATGGATGTCATAGACTCATAGGTGTTTGTAGAAGTAAAAACATCCTTTTCCCTGTTTTGTTAAAACATTCCTTGAAACCATCATGCATTTGGCTGTTTCATACGTTATAGCAACAAATTTACTGTTGCATGCTTTCTTATGCTTTCTGCTGGTTGGCATCGTGGCTGGGCGGCCTCGTGTGATTTACTCGCTTGCAATAGCAGGTGTATGGCAGGTTCTGAATCACGTATGACAAGTTCCTTGCTGGCACATTCAACGAAATGCCTGGTGGATAGATGTGGACTGATCTTGTTTAGACCTATCACGAACCACTTAACAAGTTTAAGGGCTTGAAACCGTTTTGTAGATTTAATATGCTGATATATCTAGTTTACAGAGTGGGGCAACTTCAGGGATTGCCAATGTGTTTTACTCTTCTAGGTAGTATGTTTCGAGAGTAGCTTAACCTCGGATAAATCGCTTCAACTTAATATGAACGAAGTTAGTGGTTCATGTGCTACAAAAGAAGAACGGTTTAACTACATGTTTATGTTTCACTCCAGGAATACATTCTTATTGTATTGACTTGACTCTTGTTAAGTGGATTGTTTGGATCTTGTATTTCCTACATCTAATGACATTGTCCCACAATATTTAGGAGCATGTGTTGAGGACGATGGATTCACTCATGACATTCTAAGATATTATGCTTCTTAATTTGTGCATTTCTAAGATAAACTGAGTTGTTACAACATAAAAGAGGTGGTACATGCATGGTTTTGTTTTGCTCACCGTCAACTGGTCTAATGCCCATTGAAGATTTTCAATTGGATATTCGTATACTATTTTTCTGACTTAAATCCATGTTAACCCATACATTTGATATAATGAGCTATCATTACTGGCCCCAATTGGAACTGCTGGCCGCTGCTGCTGCTTCCTGTTGTGTGCTCCTAGAACATATAACCCGCAGCCACAGCCAGTCACAAGTATAGTTGTTCCGATCAGGCCCACTGCTGTTATATGGTAGTTTTCTATCTTTTTTTTTTCTTTTTTGAGAGGGTGGGGGTAGTTTTCACGTTCCTGCAATATATGTATAGCCACATTGAGTATATTCCATTTGACAGAACTATCTCTTGATATACACATATTATATTATCGAATTCTTTCTTTTCAGATAGGCCAAATGCTTGTAAGGCAAGGTCACCTCGAGTGTCTTCTGGAGTATATTGACTTTCCAGATGAAAGTTAGTATTTTCTTTCATCTGCAGTGAATATTTTTCTATATATCTGGGGATCCATGAATTTATGATTGTTAGATTCATATTAATATTCAAATTTGTCTTTTCTTTTGTTATCATCATCTGGGATATCTAATTTACTCCGTTGTCATCATTTTTCTGGAAATATGTACCATGGTCTTGAACAATTTTTTTGCTGAATCGGTTGTTTAGCTTGCACTTTGCACACTGGTCAAACATGTATAACAACGAAGAAATACCATTACTTGATCTCAACAGTCTTACTTGGTCTAAGTATAGAACCGTTGAACTGGTGGTTTGTGGCTCTGTTCGTATTCCTTGCCCAATTCAAAACAGCGAAAAATAAAAGTAAAATTTGGGACGTTAGGACATTTTCGATGATTTTCTTTGTCCAGTTACATGAGCCCATTTATTAAAAGCACATGTCTCACTTATTCTAAACAAGCCAAAATTTGTAGTGCATGTGATGCACA
Source organism: Eragrostis tef (assembly GCA_000970635.1). Classification (NCBI taxonomy): domain Eukaryota; kingdom Viridiplantae; phylum Streptophyta; class Magnoliopsida; order Poales; family Poaceae; genus Eragrostis; species Eragrostis tef. Next base: position 11,119 of record LAPY01005038.1, on the reverse strand, counting down.
GACACAAAATTTCAGGGTCCAATTCATACGCTGTGGACAGTAATGAGACAGGCAGTGGGTGCGAATTTTTGCATGATACTAACTTTTCCTTTTTCTTACTTTGTACTGAGGGTAAATGATTTAAACCATGAACTCATTCCCAAGACCTATCGCATATTTTTAAAATTTTGAAATATTTGTATCATGTATTTATGTCTCATCGGACAATGAAAAACAAACCAAAAGTGGCACTATCTTTATGAGTATTTTGTTGTCTTTGTTTTAGCTGTGCTACCTTGAGAAAGCCCATTCTAAACTGTCTACAGTAGTCTTTGACATCTTACAGGTTCTTTTTTTGTTTGACAGAAAAGAAATGGACTCGATTATATAAAGTTCGCCCAGGATGCCGTAAGCAGAAATCAAGTGAGAGTAGGGATATCATGATACGGCCTTCCTTTCCACAGTGGTATTGGGAGAATCAAATACCTGACGAGCTCCCAAAAACTGATGTTATAGCAGTTGTTAGCAGTCCGTGGAAAGTAGGTGACTTGATTGAATGGTGGTATACTGAATGTTACTGGAGTGCAAAAATTATCGAGTTGCTCGGTGATGACAAAGTTAAGGTAGTAGCCAACAGTTTGTGTAGTAACAATTACCAGCTTCTTTCACATAGCCGAACAATTCGTGTGGTCCATTTGTTCTAAAAGATTGCAATTAGTATATACATGTTTCCCTATGTAATTTCACTTTTGATCTGATTTTTTTACCAATATTTGGCATCAGCTGTGGTTAGTTATGCAATTAATGAGGATGGCAAGTGAATTTCCTGTAATTTGCAGATAATGAATATGCAAGTTGTTTCTTGTAATTAATAACATTGGTGGCGGTAATGTTTAGTCTGTCCGGAGTACAAAACTATGATGGTTACAACTTGTAGAAAAGGGCAATTGTTGTGTAACAAGGCATTTGGATGTGTTTATGTGAGCATCATTGTCTCCTTTTGGAATTACATGCCTATTTCCCTTTGAAACACATCATTATATATAATAAAGATTATGCATTTTTATTTTGAATGTTCATAGTCGATGTATTTATAGATATGAAGCATTGAGCAATTTGTACATGATTCTTACTTGGGTTTTGTCCATATAGATTGTTTTGCATGAACCACCAATTGGTGAAGGTGGATGCTATGATGCTGATTGTAAGGATCTGAGGCCAGCCCTTGATTGGTCCCTTGAAAAAGGTTGGAGTGCGCCTCTTTCACAGGTAATATACAATGATGCAGTGCCTGGAAAATATTTGTTTTTTTTATATAAACATTTTGAATGAACACAAGAGAAGGTTGGCAAATATCCCCCATTCAGGATTTGTAGGCATATTTTTATGAGAATTATTTAAGATCCTCTGTAACTAGCTGAACTCCGTAAAATTCATTGAGAGGCACAAGAGGTATTAAACAGGGAAGTGCAGCAAGTGCTTCATGAACACAGCCATAATGCCTCATCTGTTATCCAAATGGTACCCCCTGCCCCCGTTTTAAAATATGATATTATGTTAGGACATTGTTTCTTAGTTCAATTTGAACTATTAAAAGTCCTCCTAACGTCGTACCTTTAAAGTCGGAGGGAGGTTTCCTTTTTCAATACTCTCTCCTTTTCTTGAGCCATTGGACATCAATACAATCCCAAGTTTGAAAATATATATCGGTTGCATAGTTCAAGTGGGGGATGAGTTGCTTGTATAATAGGTCTTGGTGAAACAATGTTAGATTCCAAAATTTTGGGATTTTATCAGCTGGCATTTGGTTGATCATACAAGAGGCAACTTTTGTAAAAGCAACAAGAAGAATTGCTCAAATACTTGGGCCGTGTTATAAATGCTCTCGCTATACCTTTTCATGGGAAAGACAAAATTGTCGGTTCAGAATCTCGCTTAATTGAATCTCCTTCTTGAGGTATAATTTCCAGGCGTTCCGATGAACCCCTTAAACTAGGCTTATTGCTTTGATTCGATGATCCCCGTTGGATACTATCAGCGGTAATTAATTGTTTGGGACAGACGACTGATTGAAAGTAATTCTGGATTTACTAGTGTCATCTTTATGTGACAAACCCTAATAGCTTTATGTACAATAGCCATTTTTCTAAAGTTTGACTGCTATATTGTTAACTGATATCTACTTGAGAATGTGCCAATACCACTACTAACACACTTTTGTTGTAAATATAAAAAGATTGAAATAGACCATACACACCTTTTTATTATAAATAAATATTTTTTATACCCTTTTATAATAAATACATAATTTGATACCCTTTTTATAATAAATATATATTTTTTGATCCACAGACTACACTGTGGTGCTTCCAGACTGTTTTAATCCATAGACCACACGGCAGGATATATGAAAACTGCTACAATGCCAGAAGTTCCTGAAATCTCTATGATTACAATCTTGTAGCTACCTTCCTATTCTATTACATCTCAATCAAACAACTTTTCTAGGTTTCTTGCTAGGATGATTTTAATTATCGTCTACAGTACTCAATAAAAATTCATCCTATCTAGTATCTTTTGTATACGTTAACCTGCCACCTTGACAACCATTGTTATGATTCGTATTGTAGACATCACCTCTCAATTTGTAAATTCAGGTATTAAAAAAGGAATACACTTTCTATTGGTTTGACCGATTGACCAACTAATGATGTAACTGTAAATACCATCATTTTTTTTTTCTTTCAACTATTTATTCTGTTGTGTCAGGAAGATGGAAAATGCTGGTATACTGCTCGTTTGATTCCACAGAAAACAGGTATAACTTATTTCTTTTACACTAATATGACTTGGATACACATTTACCTAAGGATTTAACTAGTGTCTTTAGTTTGACATCTGGCACCCAATATATTGCATTCCATTGTTGAATAGATCTCTTACATTCAACTCACTAGGGGTGAAGTACCATTCCATTGTTGAAAAGGTGAAAGTACTGAAAGTGTAATTCAACTGCAACACCACCAAGTGTCCAAGTCCCCGCTTTACTGAAGTTTAGATCTGTAGCAACTGTACGGAACTGTCCTATTGAAAAGAAAATCGTTTTTTTAGACTTGTATTATTATCTCCAGTAATAAGAAATGAATAGGAAATGAAATTGCAGATGGAAGTGTACCAATTTAACGTTGTATCAACAGTGAACATATAATTTGTCTCACCTTCTGGTAGTCAGTCACTTGATATGCTAAGAGTTTTAAGCTGTGGTGCATTGTTCAAATTCCTGCCAAAATATTTACTGTGAAGGATACTATGATCATTGTGTCATGCGCTACATATATTTCCCGTTGTGACAGTTCAATACAACTAACCCATACATCACTTCATCTCTCCACTTTAGAGTTACCACCAATGCATCTTATCCTTTGTGTGCCATGCTAGTAAATAGCAAAAGTTACTATTAGGTAATGGACAAATAGATGGGCATCATATTTGAGGGAGACGAGATGGCATGCTAATCACACTAACTGGATTGTAGTCTTCCATGAGACCACTCAACCTGTTTTCAGGGTAGGACTCGGATATTCCAACCAACCATTTTAAAGCTTCTCCTGGGGGTAGCATTCTACATTGCTGTTGCATATTGATATTTCGACCCACCATTTGAAACCTTCTCCTTGGCTGTTAATGCTATTTCTGTTGCATAGCCTGTTTTTTACTCTTACAAGGAAATATAACTCTTCTTTTTGTAGAGAAATAGCTGGCTGTACCCCCTATTTGTTTGCTTTTTTGGCTTATGCACCGTATTTTTTGCTCACGGGTCTGAATTCAGATACAGGAAGTAGCAGCTCGGAGGAGGACAATGCACCATCTAATGATAGTAGAGAGGAAGAACAAAAATGCTTGAATGTGCCATCTGTTATGCCTGCAGATGTCATGGAGACTGGAGCAAAACTTCCGGCGAACACCAGTGATGATGTTTTCGTGAATAAGCAAGACAATAAAGGGACATCTGATACGCCTTGGGAGGTTATAAATTCAAATGTGGACCTTCAACCCAACCAAAATGGCAAACACTGCACGGAAGGAGGAACTGACAATCCTAGTGCCGAGCAAGGTGAAATTCGTGAGGCCCTCTCAGATGGTGAATCAAGTCCCATAAGTCTCAAGAGACGGAAAATCTCACCCGAGCCTGTATCTGAGGCGTCTCCTGATACCGTTGATGACGCCATAATGGAACTCGAGAAAGTAGCAGACAGAATAAGACAGCTTGAAAATCTCCTGCTATCTGTGGGATCTGCTCCATCAAATGTGGCAAAGCCTTCTTGGAAGTTTCTAAAGGATGCATCCATGAAACAAAAGTGAAATTTGTTTTCCTGTTTCCTGCCCCTGCAGATCTGATAGGGATATCTTTTAGAATAGAATTGTATATATGTTGGTTGAAAAATATTTGAATTTGTGATTATAATGGTTTGTCCTTGAAGATTTCTATGAGCATCCACAGTTTTGCCTATCCATGTGACATTGTGGCCTGTTGAAAGGATGTGTACTTTCTGTCACGTGAAAGCTAGTTAAATAACCAGCAGTTGTAGAAATCCCAATCCATGATCTGGAATATTTACTCATCCTGAACTAATTTGACGTTACCAAAAATTGGCCGCGCCAAATTAAGGGTGGAAACAGATTGAATAGTGTCTTTACCACAACATTGACACGTTTTGCGGGAGTGTTAAACAAATGCGAAAACAAAATGAATAGTCTCTAATTCGGACAGATAGGAATGCATCTCATATTTCTAATAATTATTACACTTTTCTCTCTAAATTATATTAATAACATTGTTTCAGATATTCTATCCTCGCACTAAGTCAAATTAAAATTGAATCAACTTTCTAATAGTTTTGATATATTATAAGGGTATATTTATGATATAGTGATGGATATTAATATATATGAGAACCAGATTCGTGTGAGAACTATAAGAACTCCAATTTAAGCCACATAATCTTGATCTAAGGGTGCGCATGAATTCAAGTGGGGGGGGGAGGGAGAGATTTGTAAAATCATCGTCAACTTAATCATACTTTTGCAAACTCTCCCTCCCACCTCTCTTTTAGATCAAGATCATGTGGCTCATATTGGAGTTCTCATAGTTCTCACACGAACCTGGTTCTTATAGAATACGTTGCCATTAATATAACCACGGATATTTTGAACACCGGATGTCAAAACCTCAAACCTCTTTCGCGTCCATATTTTTTAATCAAATTCTAATGTGAAACGAGTAGTGTAAAAATATTACGGATACAAATGTTAGAAATTACGTAATATCTGTATCTACTTTTAGCTCCAACAAATTCTGGATTACGTACAAAAGACCACACACGAAGAACGTGTACAACTTAACTAGGGATCGGGATCCTCGGCAGTCACCGTTTGTGCAGTCAAAAGTGCAGTCGTTCGTCCACCGTCCGATCTCACCGAATGCATCCTACGGCCCCCAACTCCTTCCGCTCCTCATCCATCACGGGCCGCCCCACCGCATCAGAAGCAGAGGAAAGCTTCTTCCTCCTCGTATCTTCCAGAATCAAGATGAAAGATGGCTATCGTCACATACTCACGAACAAGCTGCAAGCTGCGGGTCTTCCATTCATACATGTCTTGGTGGATTCGCTCCTAACGAACAGGTTGTTCCTCAATTTCATTTTTTCTCATTCTTAGCCCTAGCCGCAAAAGCACGAAATTTGTGAAATTGCTCATGAGATGAAACAAAATTGATCACATATTTGTGTTCTACATATCCAAACGAATCCATTTTGATGGTCACAACACCCAACCAACCAGACCTCACCATCATCAATCCATCTCCTGGGACGGGATTGTTCTGTCTATCGCTGACAAAGAAAGAACGCCCTCTGTTTTGGCAGCCGTAGGAGTTGTTTCGATCGCATCGGACGGTGTACAAAACGACTGCACCGATGACTGCACAAAACACCGACTGCCGAGGATCCTGATCCCTTAACTAGTAGGTCACTTGGAATGCAATAACTTCACATTAATCTTTTTACCCTATGCGAGGATGAAAACGTAAGCGACTGGCTGAAGCCAAACGTGCCCTAAGTGACCGTTTGCACGAATCAGTTTAGCTTAAAAGTCATGCAAACCATATCAGCATCCACATGAAGTTATACCTAATTGTTTGAAGCATTGGTCATGTTTGGCATGATCAAGTGATCTATATGTTAAATAATTTATATTTATATTTTTAAATGTTTAAAAGAGCGTTAATTTTACTTAATCACAACTTCAGTTGATACATTGAATAAAAAGTCACAATTTTCAAATGCTAGTTTCAAAAACTTTTCTTTGGTCTCACTTGTCAGCTACCTTTGAATATATGTGGGAGGTATGTTGGAGGGAAAAGACAAAAAAGTTTGTGGTTTTGCGATAAAAATACACAAATAGTTATTTTAATCAATATAAGCAGGCCAAATACAAAAAAAGGAAAAAAGTGAAGCACATCGCAGATTCTTAAACCATTTCAGAATTCTTATTTGAGTCTATAAACTCTTAAAACAAAGATTTAGATCTTTAAAACTGACCGCAACAGTCTCCGGTGAACCATCCTCTCCTCTAAACTTAGCGGATATTTTATCCTATACCCGTTGCAACAATACCTTGTAAACAATCCTCCATCTTCTTGCTTCCAGGTCGGGGGCGCGAGCCGGCAAATCTGGGGGGCGCCTCCC
>LAPY01005037.1:17433-30096 GCA_000970635.1 Eragrostis tef | reverse complement strand
CGGTCTGGCGGCCCTGCGGGCAGCGCGCGCCGTGAAGGAGACGACGGGGATCGTGGGCCTCGATGTGGTGCCCAACGCGCGGGAGGTGCTCATCGGGCTCTACACGCGCACGCTCAAGGAGATCGAGGCCGTCCCCAAGGACGAGGGCTACCGCAAGGCCGTCGAGTCCTTCACCAAGCACCGCCTCCAGATCTGCCAGGAGGAGGAGGACTGGAAGAGCATCGAGGACAAAATCGGTTGCGGGCAGGTCGAGGAGCTCATCGAGGAGGCTCAGGACGAGCTCAAGCTCATCGGCAAGATGATTGGTGCGTGATTCTTTGCTACCCCTGCTCCGGCTTAGCTCACCTGTCTCGTTACCCCTGCACTTGATTCCATTTCTAGGATTTACTGATCCACTGTCTACGATTAGGATCATCGATGCGTTTAATTCAGGCTGGTTCATTCTATATGATAGATGGCTTTACTGATTTGGGGACAGCAACTGAGTTGCGGTTGATGCGTGATTAAGTAATCTAGGAGAAATGACCATCTTTTGATCATAGTACTTAGGTGATAGGATATGGTTTCTTGGATATAATCATATAAGCAAATTTTGCTGTGTCACGCTCCAAGATTGTGGCTTTGGCTGTAGCATCTGTAGCACATTGCAAATTCCTGATTCTTGTCAAGTTTTTATCTCCTTGCACGAAATACATTACAACTTGAAACTTTGCACAAAGAAGTAGCTGACTAGCAAAATACCTGTGCTATGCTACGGTTAAAATCTATGTTACAAACCACATTCTTGAATATTGTAGTATCACTTTGTGCTGTTTGAAAATATGCATGTGATCGTTTTTCTTCTCCATTTATCGCAATGCTTGGATTGTAGTATGAATATTGACCAATGCACAGCTGTGCTAACACGTTCATGTTTAAAAAACTCGCAAATTCGCACAAATGTCATAGAGTTTAGAATGGCTATCAATTGATAGAATTTGTCTGCTGCTAGCTGGTGCTATGCGCCTAAGCCGCCCTTGTGCGGAATCGCAAACCTGGTAGCATAACGGAGCTATTGTTCCTCCTCGTCATCACTTGTAGGCTCTAGCTCGCCTCCTTCCAAGCCCCAATCGGGCCATTGCTGCTCCCAGGCTCAAACCACCGGAAGCATGCCTGCTGTGATGCTACCCACACAAGCACAAGCAAGTCCTATCGTACACTGGCTGCTAAAACCCCCACACTTGCAACTCACCCGCTCCTGAAATCCGATCTGTAGCTCAAATTCTTGGCTGCCCCAAAACTTATATGAAATGCTAGGAGTTACGGGGTGCCCTAGGTTTGGAGCCATGCCATGGGCATCACCGCTGCCTTCGCTGAGAGGCAGTGAACCGTCAAGTCCCAGACTGCTCATACATGCCACCATGTACAGTGCCGGCATTTCCACAGTCATCGGATCTGGATGCTGTGGATTGGACTCCTCCTTTGCAGCACACTCAGCTTTGACAGCAAAATGGCCTACTGATTTCAGCATCCTGACGCACGCCCTGAGCTCGGTGCAGCGGTGCTCTTCTTCCCGTTGCTTCTCCTCGTCGTCATCCAAAGGGTAAGTGGCGAGGGCCTGTTATCGCTAGTGTTGAGCGGGAAAGGTCTGCCAAGATCTGGAGGTAGATGCCAAGCTGATGGTGCATTGGCATTTCTCTTTTCCTTTTTAGTCAACAAGAGTTTCGACTGGATTGACTCGGCCAGTGGGAGCGGTCATGGCAGCGCTCGGTGTTTGGCGGGGTCCACTTATCGGCGCCGATTCCATGTGAGAGGGGCGACGGACCAACCTAGAGAAGTAAAGATAATGGAAAGCAACTGTTGTCTCAAAACCTTGTTGATGAATGCAACAATGGGAACATGTTGTGTTACTTTTGTAGTGTGCTGAGTTATTGTTACAATAACACTAGCTGTCAAAGACTGACTGTCATCTTATTCTTTCGGATTAAGAATGCTGACTGTATCTGAAAGTTTCTTTAAGCACCACTTATCTATAAATGATGTGTAGGCTCAGTTCCAAGCTCCCATCATATGTGCTGGGATGTACTTCTTGCGAGATTTTTTTATTTTTGGGGACTCCAAAGACATGGCTTTAATTTGTTGCCGATGAAAAACCTTTGAGCTTCAGTTTTGTTTTAACATCATTGTTGCAATGAATGGCAGAATGGGATCCTTGGGGTGTTCCTGATGACTATGAATGCGAGGTGATTGAAGATGACACGCCAATTCCTAAGCATGTTCCGCAGCACCGGCCTGTTGCGCTTCCTGAGGAGTTCTTCAAGACACTGGATGCTGTCAGATCCGACCCTGCTCTTCAGGGAGATGCTCCTCCTCAAGTGAAGGCGTAAGGGTGTGAGCTCTTCACGACGTGCCATTTGCACCTTTTGCTGTCTTGAATAGAGGCTAGTTCATCCGGCGTCATTTGCCAGCAATGTGCTTGTTGTTCCAAGCAGAATAAACTTCTGGCGAGTACTACAAAGAGTGTGTTTTAACTCAGTGATCCGGCACAGTAAAATTTGTGTCATGAATGCCTCATGCTTTGAACATTGTTTTTAAGTATGAATCTATGTTGACAAAAGATTGAATGCTAGCTGGGCTCTGATTTAGTTCCTCAGTTGTTACTGGATGTTCCATTGGAGATCTCAAGCATTTCAACACTTTTCCTGTCATCTGGTACGCAGTATTTCAACGTTTTTTTTTTTTTTTGCCTGGAAGCTGGGCGCCAGGATGTTTGGTGCGCTATGGCGTGCGCATCGTGCGCGACGGTAGCGAAATCCGTGACTAGCGTCTGTGGTCTGCCTTGCCCATAGGCTGGACGCCTGGACCGCTGGACGGTGATAGTAGGGCGCATCTGAAATGGATCAGCCATCTTGCAGACGGGGCAGGGCGGTAACCAGGGCCCGTAGTGCTTATTTTCCCTGCTACCATCATATTCAGACAATAATTTTGAATTTTTAATCTGTGTGCATACCTGGATGAATTAGGATACAACAAGGTAAATCATGTGATGTCATGCAAAAAGGTTGGTATTTGTTGGTTCACAATTTTTTTTGTGTGGTGTCATTTATACTACAGTACCCGTTGGTACAAATAGATAAGCGAACTAAAGGAATGTGCTCTCTGGCTATGCATTTGAGGATGTTCTATTCTGTTTTGTAGGTTTATCATTGTTAAGAAGATGAAGTTTGTCTCTACAAATCTGTTGCTTTCCTTTTGATGTCAAATTTCATGAAGCAGCAGAACCCAGTCCGACACAAATTACTTTATCCTGTTAACTGGCTCCAAGAGATAATTCAGGTAGTACACAATTAATAGCAGGTACAAATAATGCCAAGGTATAGTTAGGTTCACGGCGATTATTTAGTTACATCATTTTCTTCTGATTGTCATGTTGATTCTAGGCCCACTCTATGCATTTCTGTTTTCTTGACCAAACCTCCAATTTATTTACCATGTCTTGTATAGCCATATATTAGCTGACATGGTGCTTGTTATTACGTCCATATCTTTTGATGTCGTTACGACATGAGTAATGGATAGTGCAAAGTTGATGTCCTTGCGATATAAAAAAAATATAGGGGGAGAAGAGGGAGATCCCGACTGGCTTTGTAATTAATATAAGCTTGTATATCTTTCTTGATTGCTTGGAACACGGTATGCAGTCCATTTGTTGAAAACCCAAATCATAGTTGAAAGTTTGGTTGGACTGAACAATCTGATTCCAAGCATTGGGGTATATAGTGGACCTCATGTGACCCAAAATAATGCTTGCTGATCATACTTCTTTAGTACAAAATCACTGAAAGATTGAATTTTTGCCCGTCTTACTGACAATACTTTTGGCACATGCGTCTGAACCAAAGAAGCAAAATTGAGGAAATCATTTGTTCAGTTACCAAATGATGATGGCTGACACGTGTCATACAGAATTCAGTTCTGGTCATGGTAGGCCTGCATTATGTATGCGGACAGTTGAAGAGAAAATGTGTTGATCGCAGCAAAATCAAAACACGGCTTGCTAGTTTTGCGGATTCAGACGTTACACGCTCTTGGTAGTTCTGTTTGTTAGGAGACCAAGGGCGCGTTCGGCGTCTCCTTTCTAAAATTTAGAGAGGTCTAAGCAAAAAAAAATCTCGTTTTAAACAAATTTTAATTACAAAACTAACTGTAGAACCCCCGGTCTAAATCATGAGACGAATCTAATAAAGATAGTTAAGCCGTGATTAAATGATAGTTACTGTAGCATTACTGTAGCATCACTGTTGCAGAACATAGATTGATTAGGCTCATTAGATTTGCCTCACAAAGATGTACCCGTCTGTAAAAAAATTTTGTCATTAGACTTTATTTAGTACTCTTAAATAATAAGATTTTCTTTAATGCTAAAATTTAGAGGGGTCCAAATGCCACTACCGAACGCGCCCCAAGAACAAGATTAGCTGTCCTGGTCTGTTCTTTTATGGCACCTAGTGTGACAGCTTCCTGCATTGCTGATGGTTTCTATTGCTGATTCATGAACCATGACTAATCGTGTATATTATCATTATCAATTCACCATGGTCCGTGGCGACTATTCTTCGATATAGATTTAGTGTCAGATTGCGTTGGAATATATATCGCATAGTACAAAAGAGTTGGAAAGCATGGAATCTCACGAATTTTTCGGCGGCACACAATGAGTGGTGATGCTGTGCTGGGCATAGGTTATTCACGGTTCTTTCACGATTCTTAATTCTTTCAGAAAACTGACACATCAGTTGAATTCTTACATCTACATTGACATCTGTGTTTTCCATTATCCTCCGACCATCTACCAAATGATTGGGGTAACTGATTCGGTTGCGATTCGAATTTCCCCTTAATTCAGTTCAGATTGTTTAATGGTTCGCAGTCTCAGGGTGCATGAATTAGGCCTTAGCTGCCATGTGTTTGAACAGTGTCACGGGCCTCATGCCTGCCATGCCATACGCGACCAGCAAAACATTTTCTTCCTAATGCCATTGGGTTTCTGCATGAGCAACATTGTAGTAGCTATTAGAATCAGAATGGTCATTGGGTAAAGTCCTGAGTCTTTTGTAGTTGTATGATCTAGGCTGAATTGTCATCGAGGGACCCTGAATCCCTGATAACTGGTAGTTCGTGCACCAAGCAGCGTGGGCAGCTGGTGACGAGCCTCGTGAGCCCTGCCATACTAATAGTGCAACTTGTGAAGAACAGCACGGCTCGGTAAAACCTGTTCATCCACATGGCTTCAATGGCATCTCGCCGGCGGTCCTTCCGGTGTCCAGAGAGCTTGAAAGCAGGCCGTGATGTGTGCCCTGCAAGCCTGCAGACCCTTGTGTTCGTGTGGAGCCAGACTGCCACAGCCCAGAGGATGGTGGTGCCCAGAGCCTTTCAGAGTTCGAAGACGGCAGGCGCGTGAAGTTGGTTAATCTGGGAAATTAGCATTTCGTGTTGCCGTCCGATACGAGACGCGCGCTCCAGTTATCTTTCTACCTGAAAACACGATGGATTGAGGGTTCGCAACGTGCACCGTCGATAGCTACGGTTGTTGCTACTGTGCGCGCTCCGCATCGATGATTAACGAACGAGCCGGGACAGCGCGTGTCCGTGCAGGAGGCAGGCACCGAAACCAACACAAAAAACAGGCACCGCCACTGCCACACGCGAGAGTGCCGCCACCAAACGTCGCACCAGAACCAGCAGGATATCCTGTAGTACTACTGCGCTGGGATCGGCAGCAGAGGCCGGGCAGCGGCAGCGCACGCCAGCCGGCACGCCTTTTTACGTGGTTCTCCGCGCGCGCGCGGAAAGGGAAGGCCTTGCCGTAAGCTCTGCCTGCCGTGCCTGCCAATCATGCCGGCCCAGGGACTCCACTCGCGCCTTGCTCCTCGGCGGGGGACACCCGCCTTTTCCACGTACGCGACACCCGGCTCCCGCAGGCGCAGCTGAGCACGCGCTACAGCGCTAGGCGGCCGGCCGGAGCGCAAGTTTTGCCACTCGATCGCCAGTCACCACGCCACGGGGTCGTCGAATCCCGCCGGATTTGACACGGTTTTCGCACAGGATGACGCGGGTTTGTGGCGTCCCATACGAACGTGAGCTCGGCCGGTCCGCCGTCAATGGTTGTGGGTTGTGGCGCCCGCGAGATGGCTACGGCCAGAGAAAATCATTCGATGCCCGATCACGTCAGGGTACGTGGTCACTCACCTGTGTGAAGAAGACGCACCAAAGCTGGTACGTATGCCTGAATCTGTACTTTCGATTCGATGAGGTAGAGAGAGCGGTTATGTGTTCTGTTCTGGTACTCAAAACACACACGTGAGTTCCATGGCTGGGCTGCGTTCGCAGGTGGCGGAGTGGCACCAACCAGAACCAGCCCCAGGCCCCAGCTATAGGATCGTTGTGCACACGGTGCATGCATACATGCATGACGCATTGACGGCCTGCACGGCTGCACCCCGGCGCGACACCCCGACCTTGCCCCGCCGGACGCTCTGAACGTACACCTCTGTTCAACGCTCTCGCCCACTAGATCAGGCTCAATGCCGCCCGCACATAATATCACACGGTCTCGTCACGCGCTAGCGGAGCCAGCGCTTGAACCGGGCGCGTAAATGCCCATACAGTGAGTACAGGCCCCTCCCGCGCCATTGCCGCCAAGCGCGACCTGGCCATCTCAACCCCTGCCGCGATCAACTTTCTCTAGCTAACTTCTCCCTGCTCCGTTTTCTTTAGGACTAAACTTTAGCTCAGAGAATCTTTTTATTTAAAGGTATTAAATAAAGTTTAATTACAAAATTAATTGCAGAATCTTAGGACTAAATCACAAGACGAATCTAATGAGGGTAATTAAGCCGTGATTAGACGATAGTTACTGTAACATCACTGTAGCAAAACATAGATTAATTAGGCTCATTGGATAGATCTCAAAAATTAACGCTCATATGCAAAAAAGTTTTGTAATTAAATTTTATTTAATACTTTTAATTAGTAAGATTCTCTGCACTAAACTTTAGTTTAGGAAAAAACGAACACAAGCGTGGCTTGCCTTTACTTGATTCATGCGGTTCTGTTCTGCATGTTACCAGCAGTGCGCCTTGGCGACGAGTCATTGCTGCTTACTGTCTACACTCGTAGTATTATGCTGTACTATCATGGCAACGATGAGGACACTCCAGGACGTTCTTGTCGCCGTAGCAGCTGACTGATCCAACTAATCGAGCGCTTAACATATTGCTTCATTTTTTTTGCTCAATCTGTTCGTTTCTGCGATCAAAATGATCACATGCATGATAGATGCATGCGTCCACTGAGTACAGTCAACTGTACATTCGGTGCTTGGTATAGAAACACCTGCAACGATACGAAACAGTTGTACTAGTACATGTTTGTATTGTAATGGATATAGTGTTGCTCACTTGTTCGTTGCATGGATGGATGGCAGCTCAGCTCAAACACATCCAGCCATCGGCAGCTTTATCACACGGCGTGTCCTGCGCCATGGACACCCCCGACCCTGACGCCCCGGGTCTGGAAATTACAGCTACTGCAGCGCTCGTTCGATCGATCATTATCACATTACGCCGCTGCCGAGCGCATGCAACCCTGAGCCGCCCGCGCGCGCATGCAAATCACGAACAGCGCCGTTGCTATTTCTCTCTCCCCGCATCAGTTGGCAAGCATCTGAAGCAGAGGCGGATCGGATCGACATGCTCTCGGTGACCTCTCCCTCGCGCGCGGGCCGATCGGTGGTGGAGGCGCACGTGCCGCGCGCAACAGAGATGTGCCTTCATACCTTGGTTCATGTGGTTCTTTTTTTTTTTTTTTTTGCGATTTTGGTTCATGTGGTTCTGAACGCATGCTACATTGGCGATGAATCATTAGCGTATACTACAGCTGTAGTGAATTACTGTTCTCGAGTACTAGTGATCATGGCAACGCCGCGTCTGTAACTGTTCCAACTGACCCAATACCTCGAAAAATCACTGTTCTTTCTCTCTTTTCCATCTCGCATTCTAGACGTGCCTGCAGATAATCCCATGAGCGATAGGATGCCAGCTGTTTTAAGCACTGTCAACTGTGTTGGTTTGATGCACGAGCGGTGCATCATTGTTGTATGCATGCTCTGATGCTCAATCACCTACGTACCAGGCGTTCATGTGTGCGGATGCTGTCAAGCAACTACAGCAGCTACAGGCAAGGGGTAATTTCTGTCTGTTGATTAATTTATCTGCACCATTTATTACGCCTATCTGACGGCCCAGATAATTTCAGTGCCTCGCCGAATCCAGTTGGAACAGAACAAAGAATTGCTGATTCGGACAGCATTGATCTTCCCCGTTTAATTCGAGTGTGACGTAGAAAGGCATGCTCTCTTCTGTTTCAAAAAACTTGTCGTTTTGAGATTGTCCTAAGTCAAACTTTTTAAACTTTGACTTCAAATATTGTTTTATATATTAAGTATAGAAATGTAAAAATGGTATGAGTAGATTTGTATTGAAATATGGTTTCATAAAAGTACATTTATCTATATTTTATAAATATTTTACAATAAAAAATATTAGTCAAAGTTGTGTTTTGGATACCGTGTCAATATCTTACAAATTTTTTGAAACAGCAGCGAGTACATAGCAGCCAGGGCAGTGAGCCAGTGACGCCCATGTGGCTCCCCATTAAGAAGCAATGTCTATTTAATTAGCCTGATTGGTCCGGAACTGTCCAAGCCACCATCAACGTGATGTTTGATTTCTGCCTACTCCATCCATATCAACATTATCTTGCTTCAATTCTCAGAGTGAGCATGACGTAAAAACTGTTTTTGGCGGCAGTGCCCTTTGCGCTTTTTACCATCACTTTCGCCTGATGCAATACTCCAAACAGTCAGTACTCCGTTTTTTGTTGTTGTATGCTTCCCTCACTTTCCCAGATCCCCTGGGATCATCGATCGATCTGCTGAGCCATGCATGCATGTGCACGGCAGATGATGCAAACAATTGAGATTAGCAGCTGCAAGGAAGGGAGGGAGCCGGCATGCGTGCAGTCTATAGCTAGGCTTTGGGATTAAAAACTCGTCCCGGCCGCACAGCGCAGAGCGTGCGTGCAGCGCTCAGCTGCAGACGGCTTCGTTAAACAACCTGTTCAAAACAAAACTCTCGAATCACGACGGCTACGGCGAGCGTACGAGCGGCTTGCTTTCAGCTAGTTTACGCTTGCCGAGGCGGCCGTTTTGACTTTGCCCGGCAATTAAAGGGTTGGGCAGCCGCCTCATAAAACGGGGACGAGCATCCACGCGCCCCGTCTTTTACAGGGGCAAGCAAGGTTGATGCGACATGGATCGCACATGGCCTTGATACTCACTCACCTTTGCAGCGGCCTTGATACTCACTCACCTCTGCAGCAGTATCGTAACGATTTTTATCCTTCCACCTCTCCCAGAAACTTTCTTATAGACCCTTCGCGATGAACAAATCCCATTCCCGGTCCTTCCACCATCCCTGAAAAATTGCATGCAGCCCCCCGCTGAATAAAAGGAACGGTTGCGCACAGACTTGCTGGTCTTCACCGCCGGGCCCACAAAGGATTATAGCAACAGCTTATCTGAATCAAAAAAAAAACTTACTCCCTCATGTGTCAAAAAACTTGTCGTTTTGAGATTGTCCTAAGTCAAACTTTTTAAACTTTGACTTCAAATATTGTTTTATATATTAAGTATAGAAATGTAAAAATGGTATGAGTAGATTTGTATTGAAATATGGTTTCATAAAAGTACATTTATCTATATTTTATAAATATTTTACAATAAAAAATATTAGTCAAAGTTGTGTTTTGGATACCGTGTCAATATCTTACAAATTTTTTGAAACAGCAGCGAGTACATAGCAGCCAGGGCAGTGAGCCAGTGACGCCCATGTGGCTCCCCATTAAGAAGCAATGTCTATTTAATTAGCCTGATTGGTCCGGAACTGTCCAAGCCACCATCAACGTGATGTTTGATTTCTGCCTACTCCATCCATATCAACATTATCTTGCTTCAATTCTCAGAGTGAGCATGACGTAAAAACTGTTTTTGGCGGCAGTGCCCTTTGCGCTTTTTACCATCACTTTCGCCTGATGCAATACTCCAAACAGTCAGTACTCCGTTTTTTGTTGTTGTATGCTTCCCTCACTTTCCCAGATCCCCTGGGATCATCGATCGATCTGCTGAGCCATGCATGCATGTGCACGGCAGATGATGCAAACAATTGAGATTAGCAGCTGCAAGGAAGGGAGGGAGCCGGCATGCGTGCAGTCTATAGCTAGGCTTTGGGATTAAAAACTCGTCCCGGCCGCACAGCGCAGAGCGTGCGTGCAGCGCTCAGCTGCAGACGGCTTCGTTAAACAACCTGTTCAAAACAAAACTCTCGAATCACGACGGCTACGGCGAGCGTACGAGCGGCTTGCTTTCAGCTAGTTTACGCTTGCCGAGGCGGCCGTTTTGACTTTGCCCGGCAATTAAAGGGTTGGGCAGCCGCCTCATAAAACGGGGACGAGCATCCACGCGCCCCGTCTTTTACAGGGGCAAGCAAGGTTGATGCGACATGGATCGCACATGGCCTTGATACTCACTCACCTTTGCAGCGGCCTTGATACTCACTCACCTCTGCAGCAGTATCGTTCATGGGTCACATGGAAAAGAATTACAGTTACTCCCTGGTTTTGAGTAAGATGATTGCCACTTAGCCAGACACACCTACGACGCAGTAAAAATAAAACAGAGACAAGCATGTTGTGGTTGGGCCCAAACGAACTCTCAACCTTTGGTTTTCAGCTAAACGGACACCCCCGAATTAAAACTCGTCCCTCCACTTGAGCAAACCAACAAGTTATCGGATACTCCTCCTGATTTTCCTTTCTTGAAGTTAAGACAAGAATCTTAGCGTAAATTCGAACTAAGACCACTGTCTGAACGTCAATGAAAAAAGATGGGACGAAGTAAATTCCGAGCTCAATTCGGGAACCGAAAGCTGAGGAGACAAGTCACGGATGAATGATTCAGCCCAGTTGATGAGCCGAGCCGCGGTTGCTTGCGCCGAGCAACGTCCGCGCGCGCGCATGTGACCCGCCCCATGTTACCTCGCCGTGTGACCGGCCCGGCGCCGCGCGCCGATGAGGAACATGCAAACACATGCTGCTACTGCTCTAGTGGTAGACCCTGGAGCAAGCAGAGCGAGCAAAGCAACCCCCCTCTCCGCCGGCGTGTGACGCCCACCTAATGATGGCTGCTAAGCGTAGCATTAGCATCGGATCACTCGCCGGCTGCCTAAACAAAACGCAGGAAGCCACTGCGCCACACGTTAGTATACCGCGCCTAGCTACACTACTACACGCCCAAACAAACAACGCGACGCCTAGCTAGATAGGTTTGTGCCGGGCCTCGGCGCGCGCCAGCCAGCCGCTTGATCTGGGACTGGTGGCCGGCCGGATCCACACTACCGGGCGCCACTGGTTGTAGCGGTGGTATACTCCAGCTCACAAGGATGTTAGTAGAAGAAACAAAGGCTGACGCGGCTGATGTTAAACGTTGTCACTCTCGGGGGCGTAGCTAGCGTGGGCGAGTTCTCGATGGGGACATGAAAATGAAACCGTTTTAGCTGGCGTCGCATCGGATCGATCGTTCACGCTCTGGGCTCGCTCTAAACAAGGGGAGAGCTTGCTAGCAAGAGCCCCGGTATGTGTCAGCGCTCGATCGGCATATTGACTCTGGATCAAACATGCAACATGCGTAGTAGATGGTGTGGCCGATCATATGAGAAAATACCACACGGTACGCTGAAAACGCGGTATGCTATAGTACTGTCTTTCAAAGTTTCACACAAGGAGTAGTGGGACAGAACGGAGGAGAAGAGATGGCTGCACTGCACATGATCTCAACAAGCACAAGGCCATCATGTCCACGCGATCCCTACACCTCCGTGAGCTGAGGCCATTGGTGGACACGGGGCCAGAAAGTCCAAACAAGGTGGACCTGATAATTACCCAGCTGCTTACTCCCAGTGTCACACATGCACAATGGATTAGACCAGGAGATTAAAAAAATGCCCGTATACTTGCTCTTATTTTTTTGATTGAATATACTTCCTCTTACTATTTGTTAACACATCAGCAGCATTCAGCGAGAGGGAAAAAGGCCGGAAAATCCAAGAGGATCGCAGGGGAGGAGCAGAGCAGTGGAGCACCATCATCGTTCGCCATTTGCCAGTGCCGCCCCCTTTATATTCAGCCAACCTCCCTCATCCCATCCCCATTCCACCTTCCTCCTCCCTTCCCTTCCTTCCTTTCCCCGTCCGGGGCACCAAACATCTCAAGAAGGAGAAATCCTCGGATCACAGCTCTCGTCCAATCCTCCTCGTATTCCGTCGCGCCCAATCCATCGAAACATCTGTTTTGGTGCGAGAATTCTTGACGCGCGCGGCAATGGCGTCCACGTCGGGCTCGACAGCCGTGGAGGAGAGGGAGATGGAGCGGAAGCGGAAGCGCGTCGCTCCGGGAGGCGAGTCCGTGGCCAAGTGGCGGACGCGCCGCGAGCACGAGATCTACTCGACCAAGCTCCTCGATGCGCTCCGCCTCGTCCGCGCCGGCTCGTCGTCGTCGTCGACAACCTCC
>LAPY01005037.1:0-15412 GCA_000970635.1 Eragrostis tef | reverse complement strand
GGCTCCCGGCCGGCCGATGATGCCTCGCCGGGCTGGCTTCATAATGGAACGGGGCCCAGGCGTCGGCGAGCGGCCGCGCTGTGCTTGCGAGCGTCGGGCGGGCATCGGCGGCCTCCACGTGGTTCGTACGGGTGGCGGGGCACGGGGACGGCAGCGACGTGGCGGGCGTCCGATTGGCCCACATGGGTCGCCATCGCTCGTTCCAGCCATGGCGCGGCCGCCGCTAGTAGTAGACCTCTAGGCTGTGCGCGCCACGCGGGGCTACGTGACGAGCCGTGCGCCGTGTATATCATGATTATTCGTGCGCCGCCTTGCACTGTGCTGCTCCCTGCTCCGATCCCTGTGTATATGCGCTGTGACGATGCATCGTCATCCAGTCCTCTCCCAGACCAGACCCCAGTGGGTGTGTTGCGCCATTCGCCCTTTCTGCAGCTACTCTGGCTTGTATAGCTCGTCCTTTTTTGGTTAGTGCTGCATGTTTGCTACAACTCGCTCTCTCGTCCGGTCCAAAATTCCAAACCAAAAGCAAAATTCAGAACCAAGAACATCTGAAATTGGAATATCCTCCAAGAACATTACAAGCCAATGTCGTAATCAGATGCCAGCTTCCAGTGACGTGGATGCGTTTTCCTCTCTTTCGCACGGACAGGGACGTGGATGCTCGTTCGCATAGCTAAGCACGCATCTGTTGAGAAAAGCAAAGAAGTCATCGATCAGTTGGCGCGGACGGATGATGATCCATCCGGTTGTTGGTGGCGGTCTGTTCCCGCCGTTCGTCGTCGTGTTGGACAAAGGGATAGGGTTGGTGGTGCGCCGCGCGCGCCCGCGCAGCCTTATAGCTGAGGACTTGTTGTGTAGTAGCAGCTAGATTTGTTGTTCACTAGTGGTAGCCTGGTGCGCCAGTGTCCTGAAAGCCTGCCTCCAGCTTGGTCTCATTTGTGATATATGCTTCTGTTATCTCTATCTTTCACCGTGCCAGAGCCTGCTATCATCAATGTGGGACTGTGCCCGTGGATTCAGTCAGATGATACATGCATGTTTAGTGGGCATTGCTCCAATGTACCAAGTACGACTTTCTAGCTGAGAAGTGAGAACCTAGTAGGAAATGCTCTACTTCAAGCTGCAAAATGTAATTCCCCTGAGAACTCCTGAAATTAAGCTCAACAGTTTCAAAGGAACCCAAACTTTCGTCACCTTCTCGCTGAGACCAGAGCTAGTAGCTCCCAAGCAGGAACAAATGGAGCTTGAATTAGGCCGACCACGATTGATACTCGCATTGTATTTGCCCGAGCTCGCTCGTCACGCCGGGACCCGCACCGAGTCTGCGACGCCACGAGCCATGTGGGATGCCTGTCCGGCGAACGTGGTCCCGGCCCCGGAGCCTGTTGTGCGTTCATCCCCTTTTTCCATCGGGTGGCATGGCGTCGCGCCGCTTTGCTTTCGTCCCTTTTCCTCCCATCTCTCTGCGCTGTGGGCCTGGCTTTCCCTAACCTCCCGCCTGCGTTTCGAAAACCCTTTCCTATTCGCTTTGACAGAGGGGAGACCGAAACGGAAAACGCCCACCACGTGGGGTGATAGCTCCCGGCCGGGCTCACTCACCCGCTGCTGGCCAACCTACAAAATCTGGGGCTGCCTGCCTTGGCGCCTTTTGCGGCTGACGTGGTCCTCCGGGGCCTTCTGTGCGTTGGAGTCACTGGGATCTTTCCCTCCCTGCGCTCTGAAAATGCGCGTGGCAGGCGACCGCCCGAGAGATCTTTATCAGCGCGTCGCGAATGTCTGGCCTGCCGTCGGTGACTTGATTGCAGACCACGACGGTGTGTGTTATTCAGGGTGGTGTTGGTGGGTTTGTGGTGTTCCTGCGTTTTGGATTGTGGCGCCATTGGATCCGAACTTTAATCTGCATTTAGGCATGCAATCCCCGTTCAGATCGATCAGGATGTCTTGTCCCGAAACGAATGCGCGCAACAGAGATTCTCGTCCACACGATTTGTGTACACGACACGACAACGGATCTGCTTGTCTTGCTGTCGACCGTCTGTTTTTAGCATAATACATACACAGGCCGTGGTATGTACAGACAAGCAAATACATACGCCCGTCTGAAACCGAGCTGTTACGAAAACGCCAGCAGTATACACGGCACACCTCTCACTCTCTCTGGGGCGCGCGCGCCTGCACTTGCATGGTCGCGACGGCATGCAGACAGGCACGTGAAATGGGCGTACGAACGCGGAACGCAGGCATGACGCCCCTCCGGCGAGAAGGACCGCACATGGAAACGGCGTCGTACGCGGGTGCGTGTCCGCGCGGTTCGCTGTTTCGCGTCTCTCGATCTGCCCCGTGAATCCGCGACATGGGAGGGGGAAACGACGTGACGCGGGGCGAAGGCGTAATCATGGTGTTTTCCGTGGAGGTGGCCGGCTATCTGCCGATGCGTAAAACCCAGTAGGATCCGTTTTGCGGCTCGTGTCAGTCGTGAATACTCCGACCAATCACCCGAAGTAACTACACTTTCCATGAGGACCGCTGCCCCCGGACTCTTGCTGCAGTCAAGTGTTCCAGTTGCTATCGCAGCCTGTCTTTGAACATCAGTGAGACCAAGAGTTTCAAGCTGGCCCCCCTCTGATGGATAGCGAGGCGCACCGGCGAGCAGAGTGCGTCAAGTGGCGGGCGTCAACTTGCCGGAAAGGGCTACAGCGGCTGCGCGGGGAAGGAGTGAGGACCCGAGTGCCGGCCGACGCGTCATGTGCGACCGACCGACGGCTGCCGCAGCGCGCGGACGGTTGGGTCGGTTACAAAGCAGGCGATTGATTGGCCTGGCCAGTGGCCATGGCCCCTACGCGCGCACATGCATGGGCACACACTGCACTTGGGTGGTAGGGCATGGACATGAAGAACTCGTCGACGAGCAGTTAGGTTTTCCCGGTTCTTTCCTCGCCATATGTTGGATACTGTCGAGCCCACCTCCTCTGTTTGCGCAATGGGCAGCGCCCTGCCTTTCGGCTGCTCTACGTTCTGTGTGCTACTCCAGCTCGTAGTATTGCCATTGGCTGCTATTTCTAGTGCCATGCACCGCCTGCTTTCCCTGCGCGGCTTTGTCGATTTTCACTTGTCGGCACGCTACGGCAGGACAATATATGCATGCACCGATGTAGGAAATCAGAGCGCAAGGCGCGGCCTGGGGTGTGTCTTGGCCCAGATTAGCATCCGCCATTGCCACTAAGCAATCAAAGCTGGGGTGCCTTTCTTCTCTTTCCAATTACCTTCGGAAGTTCTTCAACGCCCTCTTTCTACACAGTTACTGTTACTGTAAGTAGTAGGAAGACCGAGCAAAAAAGGAAATCTGCATCTGGAATTTTAATTTTTCGATTTTGCACAAGTAAATTCTTCGGATAGGAAGATGGACCTAAATTCCTGCTAACGCTGTATCCTCTGCATCGACCAAACCTAAGACGCACAAGAAATGGGAGGGAAAATGTTTTATTTGGCCCCTGCAATGATGTGGCTACCAGTGCTAATATTATCTTTTGTTTCTTTTGTGTGGGGTGCTTGGCTGTTTGTAGCTGGACGGCCACTGTTTCTTGTTTTTAAGTAAGGAAACAACATGAGTATGATGAACTAGAAAATGGAGGTGCCATGGAGTGCCATGCAACAGTTATATATGCAATCATCACAGTAGGTAGATGGCACGCACATGACATCCATGGAGGGTCAGACGCCTTTTTGTGGTGATTGATTCTGTTTATTGGAGGGTATTCTATGCCCAAAATGTCAACACGGCGGAGAGGAGGGATTCGTACGTCCATGCCGGCCGGCATACGTATCACCTAGTAGCTTTCAATTAAGTCAAACTAACGGCTAGCCAAACAAAAGACTGGACCATATCTGAGAAATACTTGGCGGTATGATAACAAGTAGCAAACTGAACATACAGAGGGCGTACTGCATTACAGTGTTAACGAACATCAGAAAATATTGGAAATTTATTAGGTCTTTTAGATCTTGAGAATGCACAATCAGTACACGTGTGTAACATTTGATCCCATAAGCGAGGAAGTCTACTACTCCGTAGACTAATATAAACTCCTACGCGCCGCATGGAGGAAAACATTGGCTAATATATGTGATT
This sequence comes from Eragrostis tef, assembly GCA_000970635.1. Taxonomy (NCBI): domain Eukaryota; kingdom Viridiplantae; phylum Streptophyta; class Magnoliopsida; order Poales; family Poaceae; genus Eragrostis; species Eragrostis tef. The sequence goes on along the minus strand of LAPY01005037.1, from coordinate 11,283 downwards.
AAAAGAAGTCGATGCACATGCACGCAGGAACGAAGGCAACAGATCAACAAGTGATGAGAGGGTCGCCACGACGCCTCCAAGAAAAAAGCCAAAACTCCAACCCGCATGCATGTGCAGGTGTGCTGACCGAAGGGACGGCCGCGAGCGGGAGATTATCAGACACACCCGGGCCGTACCAGAAAAGACATGCATGGCCAGGCCTGGCCCTGGCACCGCACGATGGCCGGCCGGGATAGCTAGGCGTCGACTCGATGATCAGGGTCAATGGCCAGGCCTGGCCCTGGCACCGCACGATGGCCGGCCGGGATAGCTAGGCGTCGACTCGATGATCAGGGTCAATGGCCAGGCCTGGCCCTGGCACCGCACGATGGCCGGCCGGGATAGCTAGGCGTCGACTCGATGATCAGGGTCAATGGCCAGGCCTGGCCCTGGCACCGCACGATGGCCGGCCGGGATAGCTAGGCGTCGACTCGATGATCAGGGTCAATGGCCAGGCCTGGCCCTGGCACCGCACGATGGCCGGCCGGGATAGCTAGGCGTCGACTCGATGATCAGGGTCAATGGCCTCTGGCTGGCTGCTGATTCTGGTGAGGGCACGAACCGTTCACGGAAATAACGCGTCACCGTCGTCCATGGATGCATGCAGCTCGGTTTCCGACGTCTCTCGTGAAGTGACACGCATCATGTATCCATGTTTGCAGATGCGATCCTCTCGATCGCCGTCACCATGCATGTGAGTTGCACACGCTGTACTTGGCAATGCCACAAACTTTAACCGAACGTCCGTCCATTCGTTTTTGGGACGCAACGTATGGCTGATGCGTCCAAACAGTGAGCAGTAAACAAACCTTTGCAGAGCACGCATGGCGCAGGCGTCGCACACTGTCACGTCCTCCACATTGTACGCGTACGGCTGACGAGGAGGAGCGGCAGCTCGCACATGGTGGGGGCGCGGACAGGACAGGACAGGGCTAGGCCGGCGCGCGACGCACCCATACCAAAATGGCAAAGCGCGACGCCACGATCTGAGTTACCCGATGGAGACGGCCATGAAGGGCTAGCCGATTATCCCCATCGATCCATCTCCGTGTTTTGCTTTCCGTTCGTTTCGCGTCCCATGCGCGCCTCATACAGTGGCGCCAGCCCTGCAAATTAGGCGTACGCTTACATGAGTGGACCGGGCGCCCGGACCATGCCTTCGTTAACGTACCACATGCTCATCGATGTCTCCCTCCCCGAGGCCGTTGCCGAGCCGAGCACCCGCGCGCGGTGGCAGCAACCGCATGTGGCCTGTCGTCCGGCGGGTTAGGCGAGGCCGGCCAATACCCGATCGATCGTGCTCCGTTGCGCGGTGGAGTCTCGTGCGCGCGGGCGAGGGCTCTGGACCACCAATAATGGGCGCGCGCGGGCGGAGACGGGAGAGGAGGGCAGCGCGCGCTGTCCATCGGTCGATCGCACGGCTTTGCACGGCGTCGGCACATGCGCGTACGTTGCGGCTGCCTCTCCACGATCCGGTTATTGGGAGCGCTTTTCTTGGGGCCCCGGTGAAAAGCGTACGGCCGCCGCTGCATGCTCAGCTCGTTGTCGATCGTCGTGTCGTGGTTGTAGCTGGTGGATTTTGCTCCTATGTGGGGGGAGGAATGGAAGATATATACAGTATATGGTCCTGGGTCGGGCTCGGGCCTTGATAGCGAAACCAAGAGGCCCAAGGCCTAGATGAACACGTGCGGAGACAGGAAAAAATAACAGGAAGAAGCGTCATGGTCGCTCTCGCACTCTGTCTGCATGGTCTCGTGCTCGGCTGAAGCGACAAATGTTCAAGCGTCCCCGCAACGTACAGATCACTGCCAGGCCGCGCTTCCCTCCCGTATGTTTGCCGTTGATGAAACGCACGATGGACGGACCGAACGTCGATCTCGACTCTCGAGATCAACAGCAAGAGACTCACCCGCTTCTGTTTTCGCTCGCGAGACGAACGAACAGGGGGAAGATTCCCCTTTCCCGAAGAGAGGCTTTACACATGAGAAAGAAAAGTTGGCACACGCGACGCTGTCACCTTTCAATGGGTGTGCGTGTTCGATGGCGATTGATGGATAGCAGCTCAGCCAGGTAAAGCGGCCACGCACGCACGCACGCTCTGGCTAGCACTGATCGATCACGACGTGCACGATCGATGAGCGAGTAGGCAGCAGAGAGCCATGCATGCATGCTCCTGCATTCTGTCCACGTCTACAGGCTCGTGCGCGTTCACAGATTCCTGGAGGCCTGAAAGCGCCGGCGAGAAGCGCCGAACGGTGATTTTCTGCATTTCGTACGGTTTCACACAGGTTTCCCGAGGGGAAAAAACAATGATCCGAGAAATACCGCGCATATTCGCTTTACCTGTGAGGGGATAAGTTCTCTGTGTTCACTATATTCGGGGATAAGATCTCTGTTTTCACTACTAGTATATTCGCTGTCATCTTCAGAAGTTCAGGAGGAGCAATAGAAACACTGCGTTCCTGGTCCACTGGCCTCAATAAACTACAGGTGTCAGGATCTCACTAGTCTCCGGACAGGTCCGTGCAAGATGCTGCCCTGCTTCGTCATTGTTCATATGGACGGGCGCGGGGAGGGACCATGTCTTGTTGAGGACTTCTCGTTTCATTTGCTAGAGACTCTCCAGAAACTAGCCAGATAAGTACTATAACATATACAGTACGTGCAAACCTACAAGGCTCAGCAAGATAGTTCGGTCTTACAAGTTACAAGCCTCCTGTCAGTTAACGACTGTAAGCTAGATACCGGCCAATCAAAATATGACTAGAAATTCTCCAGCAGGGGGCTTTGAAGAAAATAGTCCAGATACTCTAATATTTGACGTTAGGTGCTTTGGCCTAACATCAAACATTATTATCCGGAGACCGGAGGGAGTATGTTCTTCGAGCTTCTAGTTGATCACCCCCAATAATAAGTTGATGAAGCCTAATGATGGTTAGGCCGGCCTAATGCTCCTCTGTCTCCTTTCGTAAACAACTCCTCCGGCTGGAGAAGTATACGTGCGGGCCACTCCAACGCTCCCTTTGCAGTTCAATATTCACAGCTAACCATGGACGCTTGCATGCACGTGGGGACATGATTCAAAAGCTACAATTGTTTTGATGCGCTCTAACTAAAACTCCATTTAAACTAACTGCCGGGGAGATGCATGAACCCCCATCGATCCTTATCCTAGAGTGTGAGAATCTAGGTATTATATCTATGTGCCTTCTCCTGTTTGTTAACATTGTTTGCACGCGTGTACAGGCATCATTGGAGCACAATGATATGTATCCACTTGATCTCGGTTTCTTTTAGGGAAGCACTGGCTTGATATCTGTTCGGATGGATAATATATGCATCACACTGAATTAACATGCCGTTGTGACCAGTTAGCTGTGTTTCGGTCTTTCGGATGATTCATGTGCGCCATATCTCTTAGAGAAGACACCATGAACATGGGTTTTGTTTTTCGACGGTGCAATTTATTTTTGCCAAATTTATTTGCATCCTAGTTAGCAATTATTGTAAATTTTGGTAGAAAATTTTATTCACTTCCATAAGTTTTAATTAACTGTGGACTATCTTTTCATAGAGGAAGCATTTTTTTTGACTTAGCTCTGAACATATGTTGTCTTGAAAGTTCATAAAAGAAATGCAAACGAAAATATCTGTTCCCACGTTGACATCTGTCTGTTAACACACACCTTTCGGTGCAAACCTTATTAGTAAGACATAAGATGATTGCAAAACGTTAATCATCAGTATCCTTAATTTAGAGGTTGCCAGATGGCAAGCATGAACGTGTCATGGATGCACGGACCCAATCGTACAACCAAAGTTTTGCCGGCTAACCAACCTATCTCTCCGTGCAGGGGACCTAGCAAAGCTCTCTAAAAATGCACTACGTTAGGCATGCACGTTGAGCTGGAATGACGGTGTAAGGTTCCGGTGAGAGATTAGGCCAGCCTTCCTAACGTGCTAAAATTGGTAGGATGATTTGCTCGGTCGGTCGAGCTGAGGAACAGAAAGGCGCATGCAGCCAAGGCGAATAATCCAGGGTGTTGCAATGACGCGCAAAAGGGCATGGAAACGAACTTAATAAGCTGCTAGCTAGCTAGGCAGGCGAGCAATATTGACATCTCATCTGTAGCTAGCGACCATGCGCGCTTTCATACGTCCATACAGACGGGATGGACGGATATAATAGCGACGGGTGCACCCGTTGCAGCTGGCGTTCCGGTTTGTTGGATGGCATCGTGCATGTGGGTGCATGTGCGCGCGCGGGCGCCCGTTGCGACGCCAAGCGAACAAACCAAGCAAGCTAGCTAAGCTAACCGCGCACACTCATGCCTGCACGCTCGCTCTACGCCTCTACCCTATTCACGGCCTGATTGAGCTATATCGATTCCAGCCACTGATCGAAATCCGTAGTAGTATGAAAAGCGTATGGCTCAACGGATAGCTGCGTGGCGCCTACCAGCGAGTCAATTAACACGTCTGCTGTGCTAGCTTGCTCGATGGCAACGCATGCAAACTTTCTTTCGGCGAAGCCGCCCCGCTGCTGCGGCCTGCGGCACGTATCAGGCAGCACCGGCCGTGCATGTCCCGCCAACCGCAGCAACGGCGCCATTAGAATAAGCTGCGCGCGCACCCTTTTGTAGGTGGTTTGCGGTGACGGCCCCAGACATGCGCATCTGGAAGCCGCGCCGGCGCATGATTGGGCATTTGGGCGTCGTGCCCGCGCATGTTCTGCCGATCGCGCGGCCGGCGATCCCTATCCGTCCGTCCCGTCCGTGGTGTGTAAACAACAAAGATTGCGGCTATATATGCGCGCGCGCTTCTTTGACTCTGCCCCCGAGTGATGTGCCTTCTTCCGTAGAAGAAGAGCACTCCTCCCTCCTTGTCTTCTTCGTTTAGTAGGGACCGCATCGATCAGCGAACTGGAGGTCGTCAAGCAAAGGACAACCGGGGATGAGGAAAGGAGACCGGAGCAAGGCGGCGACGAGCGAGAGGGACATCTTGGAAGATGCTAGACTGGTGAAGCAGGTGAGGGAGCTCAGGAGGCTGGTGCCGGCGAGCCACGAGCCGTGCGGGCTCGGCGAGCTGTTCCGGGATGCGGCGACCTACATCGAGGACCTGCAGGTGCAGGTGAAGGTGATGCGGATGCTGCTCGAGAAGCTCTCCGACGAGTGAATTGTGTACATGTTCCCGATTGTGTCCATGATTCGATCCGTCGATCGACAGGAACATACTACATACACACTATAATCCAATTCTTTCATACAAATTATTTCATTCTTGCTTTGAATCCGTGCGGGTCAGATTCACTGGATATGTTTGTATTTGATTCATTCATTTTTTTTTTTTTTGCTGTGGTGATTCATTCATAGTTGTATTCCTCCAAAAAGATTGAATATACTTGTGATCCATCAATGCACATCTGTGTGTAGTTGCTTGCGGTAAAGTGTAATATACAAGAACAGTCGTGTTTTTTCTTTGGATAGCGCAGTTAGGTGCAAAAGCCTAGCGAGTTTGTCCATGGCTTGTAGCGAATGATCAGAAATGACAAAATATCAGGTGAGGGGACCTGACCAAACGCCATCTTGTTCTGCGTTTTCCTACGATCCAAAGCACCAGAACCAGAAGCACGATCGTAATGTGCACGGCCGCACGGGTAAAATGTAGAAATCTGAGACATTCAGTATGCAGGGTAAAATGCAGTTTGGATGAATGAACACAGGGGATGCAGTCAAATGCATCCGCCTAGTCTCTGTCACTCTCCAGGTGTATTTGAAGCAACCGTTTTTTTGTTTTGTTTTTTTTTTTGAATCATGAAGCAACTGGATGGAATCATAGAACAAGCAACACGGGTCAACCATAAGTCCGACCAATGAATCTGTAACACTCCCCCAAGTCCGACCATTTCTGACAACCTAAACTTAAAGATGAATCTAGGATATACTTCCAGATGAAGATAACAGAGACGAGGAGAGGGTATATCTTTTGGATTTCTGGTCAAAGTTTCGGCGGCACGGTAATAATGTTCAATCTTAGCTATATAACCCAAATTTGAAATTTCCTAGAATTATGAATTTATTGGAAGCAATAATCACAAGGTATCATAATAAAACAAAGAAATTCTTGGAATAGCAGCTAACCAAAGAAAATGCTAAGCACATTTTTGTTGAGACAATACTAAGCACAATTAACGAGTCAGAACAAACTCCAGTTCATTAAAAAAAACAAAAACGAGCCAGAACAAAAAGCTAACGAAGCCTAAGCCAATGAACCGACCACCAATAGCCAGCCCAAACATGATAAAAAAAAACAAATAGCCAGCCCAAACCTTAAGCAAGTCAAGCCCATAACCAACCGCTCATCTTGATCCACTAAAAAAATTGAGTCCAGCAACAGCCCATCTCAAACATCTCGAGTTCTCGACTTCGCCGTTCCGTTCCTCAGCCAAGGCGGCGGCGAGCGCTGGTTCCCGCCGCTGCAATCTCCTCTCCCGCCGATCACCTCAGCTCCCCAATTACCTGGACGAGTAGCGCCTCCTCTCGGGTACCCGCGCCACCACGTCTTCCTCCTCCTCCTCCTCCTCTCTCAACTGCCCTGGTCCCATGGCCGAGGGCCTCGCCCCGTCCGATTCAGGCCCGCCCTGCGCCAAGCGTCCTAGGGTTGCGGCGGAGCAGCTCGCGCCCGGCAGCTCTTCCCTGGGCCCCGAGGCGGATGTCCGAGCTCTCGTATCGATGGCTGGAGGGCTCTACCCACTGGGGCGGGCTGAGGCGCTCCGCGGCCTGGCGGTGGTCCTCGAGAAGGCGGACGCCAGCGGCGGCGCTACCCGAGGTGTCCTGGAGTGCTGCTACGGCTGCGCGTCTGAGTTGATGCGGGATGATGACGAGGACGTCAGGTTGGCCGTCGTGCGATTGGTGAGGCGTTTTGTCATTTTGGCTTGTTTTTGTTGCGCTTATTTGGTTTGAGCTGGAGATGTGAAATGTCATGTCTGCGATGGATAGGTAGGTCTGTGTGCGGGGAAGTTTGCGGCGAGAGTGGATGTTGACGCCAACGGCGATTGTGGCCAAATAGACGTGATTTTTCTACAGGTATGGTTCACAGTTCACACACTTGATGCGGGAGACGGGAGTTGGTTTTTATAGTACAGTAGAATTGAATGGCGGTAAACAGCACTAAGTAATGCTGCAACAACATTGAGATTGTCTGTACATCACCTATCGTTTTTGTATTAAGTATTATTTGTCCTACTGCTCACAGTTAGGCTCTTAAATAACAATTAACCCTTTGAACAGTATAAGGAGAAAATGTTGACCCGAATTAAAGTTCTACTATCGAAGTACAGTTTATAGTTTCTAAAACCAAAATTACAAAAGGATGAACCGCAACATCTCTGCACACTTTTTGTTTTTGTGATAAATAGCAAGTTTGTTTCACCTTAATGCTTATCACTTCTTTCTGTTCTTTTCAGCTTAGCTCCATGGCTAGGGACATGTGTATGAAAGTGAGGATTGAAGCATTAGGTGCCCTTGGTAAAGTGCAACGAGTTTCTGAGAGTGTTTTGCTTCAGTCACTGTCTAAGAAGGTCATAAAAACCGACATTTTGAGTGGTTCTATCATCAAAGGGACGAAACTACCCCCTAAATTAAAACTTCCCTGTGCTGCTGGAATATTTGCTCATGGAATTGAAGACGAGTTTTACCAGGTTATATAATTTCTCTTGTATCATGATGTATTTTTAGCGTCGTCATCATCGACTTTTGTTTTATTGTTGCTTCCACATTACAGGTGCGGACAGCTGCTTGTAAATCGATGGGTGCACTTGCAAAGTTATCTACTCAATATGCACAGAAGGCCTTGGACATGTTGATGGACATGATGAATGATGACACAGAAGCAGTTAGATTACAGACTTTGCAGGCACTATTTCTTATGGCAACATACAGATGTTTGAATGTGCAGGAGCAGCACATGCATATGGTACTAATAATATAGTTTGCCAAGTGCAATCCAAATGTTTGAATTGGTTACTAGCTATCACATGTTAATCCCATGGCATTCGTGTAGTTTGTAAACTTTTAGATATGGCCTCTTTATATTTTACAAGTAGCTAAATAGAGGTCTATTAAGATTGCAGATTTTTTCACTGTTAAATACATGTGGTCCATGCATTTCCCTATCAGCTGCTTCGTTTATTGTCAGTAACAAATATATCAGTGGACTAACAAAATGTGTATGCTTATGTTTGTTATCCTTGACTGATAGGAAACTCTTATGTTCTGAAAACCTTGTTCGCTTGCCATAATTGTAGGAAGATCTGAGGTGATCACAGTAACTAAAGCCAGTATAAGTCCTGAAGGATGCTTACCGGCTCAAATGCTAACTTGCCTGATCTACATGTAAATTTGTTGGTCTGGCAAAATCCTAAAGTTTGGCATCCTTATAAATCTACCTGTTTTTGCAGTTTCTTGGCTTGTTGGTTGATGCCAATACTGCAATTCGAGAGGCAGCACGCAAGATCCTAGGTTTAGTTAACCTGCCGAAACTTCAAGTGTTCAGATCTGCAGTTGATGGTCTCATTACAAGCTTGGAGAAGTACCCAGAGGTATGTTTGTCTGGCACCTCTTGCCATCTCTTAAGTTTTCTGGACTTGTCCGCATCAGGTTAGCGTATAGGATAGAGTTCAGCCCCTTACTTTGTATGCTCTAGAGAACCATTATTATGGAAGGACTGAGTATAACGATCACCACACTCTTGCCATCTCTTAAGTTTTCTGCACCTGTCAGGATCAGGTTAGCATATACTCCGTAGGATATAGTTTACCCCCTTACTTTGTATGCTCTAGAGGACTATTATAATCAAAGGATTGAGTATATCACTTCATTTGACGGAAGAGTTCGTTTGTATCTTCCATGGCATAACTTTATTTCTTGCATGCAGGAGCATGATATATATGGTGTTCTGTTTTCCGTTGGTAAGAATCATGGGAGTTTTTCAGCCAATATAGCCAAACATTTAGCCAAAGAGGTATTCTCCATTGCATTCTTCCTGTCGTTTTTACATGCTCTTGGCTTGGAAATTTTGTTGCCAGCCATACAATATGCTTTTGCTCTTCAACGGGAGGATGCACCTAGCAGTATATTTTTATACCCTGTCTTTTTGTACTATTTAGTTGGATCGCTGTGTCTTTTCTAAATGTTCCTCTCCTAGTGTTATCTTAAAATCAGCTTCCCCCAAACATCTGCTTAATACCGCTCACGTCTTCAGTGTGTAGTTTATAAAAAATGGTTACTTGGCAAAAGACCAAACCACTTCCTAAATTATATTCCTTAAATTTAAGTGCCCTTTTGGATTACCCTGTGGCAGATGTCAGGATTCGAGTCCGCTTATCTCCAACTCGTGAACTTAGCTGATACTATGACAGCTCTAATTTTTTTCAATTCGGCAGTTCGATCTATGATTTTGCATTGTGGATTGGATGACAGAAAAACATGCAAGCAACATTCTCGCACAATCATCATTTAAACCTACTTCTTGGATCCCCTAAGTTCCATGTTGCTAAAAAGATTACCATCTAATGTATTACGGTGCATGAACCATTAAAGCTATTAAACAAGATTATCATAAATCAAGTCCTTGACATCAAGCTAAGAATAAAATCGAAAATCTTTTCCATGGAGGGCTTGGGTTATGGGAATATTGTCTAATTACTAATGTTTCATGCAACATAATTCATGGGATAGTAATTGTTGAGCTTAGGGGATCCAAGCACGAGGTTAAGAATGATGGTGTGGGTCAGAGGTGCGAAAGACACTATTGGTTTGTGTGTAGTATTTGCTTGGGATAGTAATGGGATAGTAATGACCCGCTAATGGACATGTAACCGTGACAATATGGGCGTGATCCAGCTGATTAACACAGTGAAGGTAAATTGAACCCCTTAGTGGTGGAACCTTAGTACCTTAGTGAGTACTTAGGCTAGGAGACTTATTGTAGTGTGCATTTGGCTGCGCACCTCAGAAGTGGGAAGCGGAACAAGGAACATGAATCGTGGTGAATATGTGCAACCTCTCCAGAGTTCATGCTCATGGTCCAGAGCGGGCTTGGACTGTTTCATGATTTGTTGGGCTATTATTTGATTGTTTGGTTGGGTAGCTAGATGGTGGGAACTTAGAGAGTTGGATTGGGATCCAATGAGCTATTGTCCTTGTTGATTATTTTGTTTTGTTGATGACGGAGTATGCTTTTGGGACAAATGAGTATGTATTAGGTTTGGTATATTCTTTGATGTTGTATGAACTTTCAGTTTGTGTCTATTCACCATGGCCTAGGAGATTATATAATTTCTTTAGCATTCTTCCATCAGGATTAATTTTTCTAATATGCATTATATGTATATCATAGATCAGTATGGCATCTGATGGAGAGCTTATATTGGACAAACCTAGGATAAAAGCATTGTTAACAGTTTCTATCTCGGCACCATTTTCTGATGATAAGCACAAGAAGTTGGATATACCATCGGTTATCTTCTCACATGCAATTTCCTTGGTGGGAAAGATCTCGTGTGCCCTAGGAGAAATGGTTAATCAGGATTTGCTCTTATCGCACTTGTGTCACAAAGGTGGAATGCCATTTCTGGAGAACAGGTTAGTGTTGTCAGAGTCTGGAGAATCTGAAGGCTGCAGTTTTGAAACTATGGGGGAAGATAGTGGTCATATGGAAAAAAACGTCAAGGCAACAGAGTGCGTAGATGTTCTGGTAATGCAATCTACAAAACTCATACTTGAAACAGTTGAAGAAGCCTGGACTACGAGGTCATGCAATATTTCTGAAACTCGAAATATTCTGCGGTATTGTCACTCTTCCTTTGGCACACAACCAATCTATTATACTCTATCGTGTGATAATATTTCAAGCGCTTTTCATTTTTCTTTATTGCAGAACGTGCAAAGAAGAGCTAAAGATATTATCTGAAAATTCTTCTGGATCAACGAGTGCATTCTTGACTTTTCTGTGTGAGTATATTGATGCAATACAGTTAATTGTTGAAATACTGCAGTTGATTCAGTTGGATAATTCTTATGCCTTTGGTCAGACTTCACTTCATACTTTAGTTGAGAAGTTAGACATATCTTTAAGAAGGATGGAATGTTGTTATGCTGGATTAAATAGAGACCTGGAGGTTCATGTCTTGGAGGTTACTTTGTTGGCTACTTTATTTAGAATATCAAAAAATGGAATTCGTTC
>LAPY01005036.1:20041-30114 GCA_000970635.1 Eragrostis tef | reverse complement strand
CGGAGAGCCAAGAGGATGCCGCGCCGGCAGGTGGCCATCGTCTTGGCGCTGTGCGTTCTTGGATGTTGAGGCAATTTCTTTCTTGGAGTTGTTGCTGACGAACGAGGATTATAAGGGATTTTGTTGGTGATGAGGTGTTCGGATTGGAGTCGTAGGCGAGGAGGATTAAGTTGGATTTAAGTTTGGGAGATCGGGGAGGAGCTGTCAGGTGAGACCGCATCGGTTTGGTTTGGCGTGGGGGTATGGTCTGACTTGGATTGTACGTTGGACGCGGACAGCAACGTAGCTTGCTCGCACTCATTTTGTTGCCTATTTCGTGAACGAAAAGATGCAATGTAGTAACAGGCTGGAACTGAAATGGATCATGAGCCGAGTTGAATTAACATGCCTTATTAGATTGGATCCCTTTTACCAGCACGACTTGTTTGAGACAAGAGGACTGGTTTCTTTCGTCAGAAACAGTTTGTTTTAGAGAAACTTCAGGGCTCGAAGAAAGCACGTCATTGGAGTCTCATCCAGTTCACGTGCCTAGTTACAAGAATACGCTTTGTAAGTGAATTTGCTTGCACCTACTAACGGTTGCATATATCGATTCCACTGAAAATTTTGTCAAGGAGGATGCAGTGACCAGACGCATTCAGGCAACACAAGCCTTTAAGCCTACTATGTTTACATCTTCTGCCGCACGAACCAAAGCGTGGAAACTACAAATCTACCGAACTGGGTATTGAACATGTTCCCGCCCTGATGAAGTGACCCTTCAAGAACAGGATCTGAATATAGCTTTCGAGTAACCTTGCCTTTTCCTTAACACAACCTGACAACCATCACACAGAATCCAAGAGTCTAGTCGATCCAGCCAAAGCATCTTCGCTCCTTAAACAAGCATGCGCACCCTATCATATCTGATTCAATCTGCCGATGGCATTGACATCTAATGCTGCTACTACTTTCTTAGCACAGAATACAGGTGGAGTATACTACAGCAAAGAAGCCATCCCCATTTCCACGGTATATTTACATAAATCTAAGTCTTCTGAAGCATGAACCCTCCTCCACTACCTCGTCACCTGCAGAACATCTCTAAGGAAAACGGCAGAGTCGCTACTCTGGCCTCTTCTCCAAACTTTGAAATCATCGGGGAAGTAGCCGCCATGCCACCAGTGACGCAGATGCTCCATTGTAAATGGCCCTCGCTCATCGCCCTGAGGATCATTGTAATACCAGACGCTCCTGTGCTGCGAGATTACCCTTCTGCGCGGGGTGTTACTTGTCTTGTGCTGCACAGGAAGAGTGTCCCCCACATCATCGTCTTCTATATTAATAACTGCTGTTTGCCCACCTCCCTGACGCAGATTCTCATCTCCATCGTCCTCAATGGGAATAACTTGGGCTGTCATGCCAACATCAACAGCTGCAATTAGTCGTATTAGGTCATGTACATGAAAAAAAGCAGGAAAAGGAATTAATGCTTCATAAAGGATTGAGAATAGCAAGTTATCTAAACCAGCGTGAGAAATCGTTGGCAGAGACAATACTGTTTTCGTGTATTAGAGCCCTGTGATTAACATCCTAGGTTGCTTAATGCATATACATGTGAGGAAGAAAATGAAAGCAGAACTGAAATGGTTCGCTTACAGAAGGGAGTCACATGTAGCATTCTATGGGGAAGGTGGTCCAGGATCAGGTCAAAATACTAAAAAGGAGTAAGAATTGACATTCAGCACTCTTCTTTTGAGCAAATTATCCAGGTGTCAACAAAAGCCAGTTAGCATGAAATGGCTGTCAACTCAATGAACACTAAACAAATCCTAGAGGAAAGCCTCACAGAAGAACAATCATCAGAAAAGTATAGCACACAAACCTTCAGTGCTCTGCCTCTGAACATGCATTGCAGATGTGTCACCATTGGCGTCAGCTTTGGTAGCTGCATTATGCAAATTGAACAATGAAAACTGTTCAATGACTCAAAAAACATACTCTATTTCCCCCATCAAGAGGGTGGGAGTTTACTATCGGCTTTATGGAAAAATGGTAGCTGAAAATATTGCATCGAGTTTTTTTTCTTTTTAAAAAACCCCTCAAAATGCATGAAAGGTGTCTCAATCCAATTTTACACCAGCATGATACAACCTTCAGAATCCTGCTGAGCACATGGAATTTCACCAGCAGCAATATTGGCTCCCGGTTCTGCAACAGGTAGAAACAATGCAAACAAATTGGTAGCTATGAATGAAAATGGAATGTCAACAAGAGAAGCAGAGGAGAGGCTGCTAGAAGATCCAATCCTTCAAAACTAAGTGAAAATACAGGATGTAAGAGAAAACCTTCAGTGTTCCCTTCCTGAACATTAATCCCTGCTGTAGCACCGTCAGCATCCTCTTTAGTAGCTGCATCATACAGTATGAATAATGAAAACCAGCCAGGTAGCTCAACTCCAGTTTCAAATCCTACCGAAAGCAAACCACAAACCACGGCCTTAGGTGTTCTAGGGAAGTGGAAAGACAAAGAGGGATAGGGAGCTCGTTCTTCCTATTCTTATCTATTCTCACCGAACAACTAGACCTCTCATACCCGGCTACAGGAGAGGTAACTACCTATGATTTCTTTTCTTCGTCATAAACTATTTCCGCTGACTCAAGCATAGCATCTTCCCTCCAACTTAAAACTTTTGACCTTCTAACTTGGCATCGCATCTCGTGTTCACATTCACAATCATTCATAAAGGTATGCCATTACCATTAAACATCATTAAACTGCTGATATTAAACACTAAATGGGAGTAACTCATTGGCTCACATTAAGGGTGCAGTTTTCATTTGTTTTTCTTGGCAAACCCAAACCCAGTCCTGTAAACTGATAGTGCTACATTCCACCTACGTCCTTAGGTTTTAATTTGCTGACCTTTGTTAGTGAAAAAGTTAACAAATTAAAACCGGAGGGAGTAGTCTGTAGTTCGTTAATTTTTGTAGTTACTTTCTTAATCATGGTGGTTTTTTTTTATGAACCAAAGTGAGTAGTTGGGTACACAGTTCCATCCCCACTCACAGTTGAGGACAGAACTTCACAATAATTTGAGAAGTAAATAGTCAAATGCAAACTGTATAAGCAAACCTTTATATTTTTCTTCAGGGCAACATTTCAACGAAAGAGTTCTCTCCCCATCAGTACCTGAAAAAAAATGGAATGCTTGATTATCCCTTCCAAACACGTGAGTGCACTTTATATAAACAAAACTTTAAGTTTTTCTTCCGAGAGAATTCTCAAATTTAAACCTCTCCCCAAATCGGTGCGTACCGACAATCACAGTATTAGCCTTCTATAAAATTTATAAGTAGTCTAATGTAAATTAATGCCCATCTCTAAGAAGTACTTGATCACATCTATATAGAACCTTCAGAGATTCCTTCTGAACAACTCCTCAAAATAGCTCTCGCATTATTGGTACTTACAGAAAAATTAGCATCTGCGTCCCATTGAGAACAGGTCCACTGGGAACAGGTGAGAACAAATCATATAACCATACCTTTGGATTTTTCTTCTGAAAATCTTTTCGAAGAAATAACTCTCTCTCCATTGTTGCCTACACAAAAGACAAAGTTGTAGAACAAAGCAACTGTAGAACAAAGGTATACAGTAACATACAGTAGTGTACCTTTAATAAAGAGTAGTTAGCAACCCCCAGTGCAAGGAGTTACATTAACGTCATAAATGTAAACAAAGGAAACAATATACCACAAAAGGAAACCTAATGATGCAGATAAAACGTCTTGTGTATCCAGCTATTTATTTTATAGATTTCTCTGAAAAGGCTCCCATAAGACACAAGATGCAGTTAAATGCAGGAAATCCTATAGCTAAGGATTTGTAGCGGTGTCACCTTGAAAAGCAACTGTTTTCTTCTCAACAGACTTGTCCTGTGCAGTAACTTGTAATTCAGTATCTTTAATATCCTCCGTATCTGGAATAACTTGTGGGACCTCTTCAAGAAGACGTCGTCTTTCAGAAGGTTCTTGTAAGAGCTTCTTCTTATCCATGTCCTCATACTTAGTAGAGCGGAAGCAGTTAAGGTTATAACAGTGCAGTACAAAGTTCATTTGAATAAAAAATAGATCGACGGTCACAAATATGAAGATGGGCTTCCACATCTTGAAACATCATTACATGATCAAAAGAGTTCAATCTGGAAAGGATATGTTCTGCGCCAACCTTTCTCATTCGCAATTTCAATTGATTTTTCCAGTCTCTGGAGTTCTTTATCGATCCACTGAAAAGGAAAGGTCAACTTGGTTACAGTTTGCAATAAAGAAAATTAGCAGGTGCACTTCAAATGGGAAACTGAGAACATGTCCTAGAAGCAAAACGACTTTAATAAGATTATGCGATAGCCAAGTAGAGAGAGGGAGAGAGGTCGTCGGCATTCAAAACTGCGCCATTTTCATACTGTACCATACTTACATGACTCATTATGTCCCTATGTATACTTTTAACTTTCTCCTCTAGATCACCCTGTAAAAGGCAGAGGTTTATATCACGAAAACAAAGTGTTGCAAATAAGTTATATTACTCAAGCAAAATAACAAGATGGGGAACAACTGTAAAAATTCGTCCACACAAAAAAGGAGAGTGAATTCCTAACGAGAAATATAATGGCTGTTTTCATAATGTTTGCTCTTGCTATAGCAGGAGCACTAAAAAGAATGTACTTAACAAAACTAGGAAGTCCAGATAAGACATGATCCCATTAGTGCAATTCAACAAATAATGCATTACATCTGGTACTAAATTTCTCTAGATATTCTCCATTTCAATTCGTGGTCATGATTTGCTCATAGTTCTAGCACTTATTTTCACTCCTCACAGCTAATATTATATCAACGTCTTCCACTCACATAAAGCACAAACACTTTCAACAGTTTCACCAAAACATCTAATTTCAATGATATTACACATCACTAGCAAAGATAAAATTAGGAGATTGGCCATGACACCTGACAACAAGATGACCTTTGACAATACAGCAACAAAAAACACTATCCAATGCTGCTAGATCCTGATGTATTTATACTAAATATTGTTGAGCCAATTTCAAGAAATATTGGGTATCTTTGCAAAAAAAACAATATTTTTTTTTAAAAAAATTAGTAATAGGCAGGATAGCTGTGCATCTTGGTATTAAAGAGGAGATAAAACGGTCCCGTACAAGTGATGCCATCTCACTACAGACCGAGCCATGAGGGTCATTTTACATTATTAGGATAAAACTGATAAAAACACACACTCTTGGTGAGACCTGACCAAAAAACTTATCCTATCAGACCTACTCTACCACTCGACCAACATCCAATGCTCATGCTCGTAAACCTCAAGTACCTGCGAGGTACCACAAATCAAGTATTCATTTTGTAACATAAAACCACATATTTTAGAATTTTTCCACAAAATCATGGACAGGAGCGTTACCTAAGACTCCACAGCATAAAATACAAGTATACAACCAACAACCTTATATACCCCTTGCAAGCAAATCAAGAAAAATCAAGTTCCCCATGTGATTTGTACAGTAGAAAACAACAAAAAGCGATATAATGTACACAAATCTGTGGTTTTGTGCTAATTAAAGTAGCTGTGTTTTTATGCAAACATTTCCAGAATCTGTCATTTTTTGTAACAAGCGCACAAGTACCTGTGGTTTCATGAAATTTGCTCAACATTGTTATATCTTTTTACATTATAACAACCTAAGTTAATTGCAGATTTTCTTCGATATGTCATACTGCCAAACCATTACACATTGTCCTTTTCCATGTTTATTTTACTGCTATTGTTAAAGTATGCCCATTAAAACTAGAACTTCAGCTACTCGCAATATCACATAACACTGGAATACAACAATTTCAGGTAAAGACAGCATGAATGAAGAGTAACTTACAACAGTAGGCCTTTTAAAGGACCCTTTCTGGGCCAACAGTAGAAGGTCATCACATTCATCCTGTTATCAGCAACGTAAAGATTTTACACAGCATCATGCATACACATCCATGAAAAAATTGAAGCTATAAAGGAAGGAACGCATATTATATTGCAAATGAAAACTACTGCAATACATAACAAACGTAGTTTGATAGTTCATAATAACTATTCTGCAAGACGACAGGTTATATCATCATAATGTCAACATTTTATAATATACATTTAACAATCTGCCCAAGACAAGCAATCAGAACACGTAAAGACACACTATATCATACCTCCTTAAAATCCTCATCTGACAATGTCGAAATTCGTAAGTCATTGTCGAAAGTACATAAAAGAACATCTGTAGATATGTCCTTTATCTTGTATTGTTCTGCGGATCTCTTAATGCCTGTTAGATACAATTTTCATGAGAAGATAAAAAACAAATATCTAGTTGCTAAATCTACAGAGAATGAATGGCTAATCTATGGAATCCACTGGAATTTCTTTTCCGGAATGAAATACAAAGAATAACACGCTTGACAGGCATATTTATTCATCCAGTCGAGATGCCGCACTTATGAGGTAAATTTGCAAAAAGAATAATAAAATTTCATATGGGGAATACAAAAGGTTGAGTGTTACCAGTTACTTGTCTAAGCTCATGCGACTTTTTGCGTATAAGATAACTGTAGTCTTTGAGATCATTCTTTACTCTGACAAAACAGCCAGTAACTTTGCTTTCAAATGTATCTTGCTCCTTTAGCAGATCCATGACTAAAGATCTCTTCAAATAGATTAACTTAATGTTATCAGGCTTAAGAGAAGCAAAACGTCTCTTGTTTATTTCTGAAGTACGATTTGGGATGCGAGACACATGGTTCGCAGTAAAATCTTTCTTTGTCATAGCTGAAACTGAATCAATGTTGTCCTCGGAATGTAGGGTTTCATCCTCTGATGTCATATTTTCCGTAATATGCTTTTTTAACAGGCTAGGTATCCTGTTAAACTTCAGTTTAGATTTCCTAAACAATGACTTGAGCTTATCATCACAAATGACAATCTTTTTCTTATCTTTTGGCATAAGACCATTTTGTCGAATGTAATCCTTGATAACTTCGGCAGCACGAAACTGATCAAGAGACTTTGATGTATCTTTGCCCAGCAATGCAAGAAACTCGATGAGTAATTCTGAACCCCAACCCATATAGCCATTCTTCTTCGACTTTCCTTCCTTCAAAGGGGATTTTATTTTCTTTGATGACCCATTTAAATAGGATGAGGAACATAGATCATCGTCATCATCATCACTATTGCCCAGGAAATCACTATCTGAATTGCTCTCTTCATCAGGAACCTTTTCTAAATATACCTGTTTGCAGTTTAGGCCTCTTTTCAGAAAAGAATAAGCTTCTTCGAGCTTATCCGGTGTAAAACTCTCTTTGTTTTTCAATATCTCCCAGTAGTCCTTGAATAAAAATTCATATGTCTCCCGGTCACTGAAATCAGCCCTCTCCTAGAAAACATAGAATTATTGTTATTACACATAGATAAAGGGAGAGAAATAAGATAAGAGATCAGATGGTACAGATTCTACACATCACAGGTTGTGTTGAATTGGAAATTTTTCTCAAAATTTACATATCCAAGATTAATTCACAAAAAAAAATGCATTGATACTATGCAGTAAACAGTATGCAGCTGAACATCATCCAAGCAAACATTACACAAAAAGGCCTGTCAAATAACATTAGTGGCAACCAGCAGCAGCTGCAAGGAACAATGATTTGCACCATACAAGTTATAAGAGTCACCGCATGATGTAAGACACCTGAAACAGTAAACCATAGTATTTGACATGATGATGGTAAGGTACCTTATAATAGCCACTAGTAGCATTGAGAAAAGTATCCCGAAATTCAAACCTTAGATTAATTTGGACAACAATGACTCGACACAAACTATGCAAGAAAATAATACACAACTAAATGACAAACAATCAAGTACATTTTACCAAATAATTAACGCAATATACGAAGATAACTACTGCAGCTTGATTGAGAGATGCAAAATTTCAGGCAACTAATGAGGAGTAAATCTGATCAAATAGTTCTTTTAAAGCATAGAATATTATCAAGTATTTTCAGATGATGGAAGAGGAAAAATTATAAAGTAGTGTAACTTAGAACTTTCAGAGGTTATGCAGGTAGTTACCCCATCGGAGTCAACATCAACATTCTTCTCAATCATGATTACCAGCCTTAAACAGTTGGCGCAGAATCCCTTTGTTTTCCTCAAGACTGGGATAAAATCAGCTTGTGCCACACAACCTGTGCAGAAGGAATGCCGCGGACAACAGAAGCAGTAGTAGCGTGAACGCCCTTTGCAAATATTGCATGTGTGCCATTCTGCCATGTTCAGTTCTTTAATCAATATTCAGGACAGTTTATGATTTATGGCAGAACATGAGACAAACTGTATAATAGATAACTGAATCCACAAAAATCAAGAGCAATGTCAAGTTACAACTGAGGTAGCTTTCTCAGTTATGGATAATTCATGTGCCCAATTAATTATTATTTTGTTCATTTATGTGTTCACTCAATTATTTGCCTGAAAATTCATAGGTTTTTTCTCTTTCAGAAATTTTCCCCCATATTTCAAATCAGAATAAGCATGTTGTTGATCCTTAATCATACCCAGATTTAGGAGAATTATCTATACAAAAAAATTGATTTAATCTTATGCCTGTAGCATTTCTTTTTCAAAAGAGGAAAGTAATGATTTCACATGTTAGTAAACTGGTCTTTTCCCTCTCACAATCACATGCATTTTTCACAAGAGTATCATAGGACTATTAATGAAAGAACAACTAATAAATGCTCACCACAAATGAATTCTTCATCTGAATTGAGGAAGTCACTGTCTTTTTCCACACAAGCAGGATGGTATGCTTTGTTGCAGCTCCTGGAAGAAACAGAAGTGTTGAACTGGTCGGTTAAATTTTCAGAACACCAAAATGTACCACAGCAACGAGATGATGCACATCCTTGGAAATGAGCTGCTAACGATGGCAGTCGCATGACATCAAGGGATATGTCAGTAACTCTGTTAGCATTATGCAAAGGAGCTCTTAGCACACACAACCTCGACGAGCTCGCATTCGCTACACATAGCATGAATGAGCAACAGACAGCGTGTTCCCCAGCCTCGTATTAGCAATTTCAATGTAGAGCCACAACATCCCCAAAGGCAACATGGACAGATCAAACACAAACTCAGGCACCGGCCCAGCAGGAGTACAAAACAGGGTCCCCATTTCCATCATCACAAAGGAAAAAATACTGCCAGCACCACCCGTGTGCAAACACATGCGCCCTCCGGTTTATATCTTAGCTTACCCCGTGAGCTCCGACCAGCACTTCCCCCTCTCGGAAGCTCGAGGCCTTGAGAGCGTGAAAGTTTTGGTCAACAATGGTCCTCCAAACAATCAAAAGAAATTGCCGGAGCTGAGCTCGCTCGCTCCGTAAGCCCTAAGCCCAACCAACGAACACCTGCTCCTCACTGCAGCTCGAGAGAACAAGAGGGACCGAGAGTAGATGGGTGGCGTGGCCGCCGCCGGCGAACGAACCTGAAATCGCAGATGCGGAGGTCGCCGCCGTCCTTGCAGATGAAGCAGTAGTCCTCCCCATTCATTTCCTGCCCAGTCTCCGCCTCCTCCTCCTCTTCCTCCACCTCTTCCTCAACGGCCCGCCGCGGCCGCTTCCTCCCGCGCGGCGCGCTGGTGCTCCCACCGCCCCCACGGCGGCGCCTCCCCCGCCCCATCTCCGCCGGGCGCCGGGCCGATCGAGCGCAAACCGGCGCAGGCGACGGCAACGAAAGGGGACCGGGACCGGTGAATCGAAGGCGGAGCGCAATGCGGGGTGGTGCGGAGCCGCGGAATTCGCTTCTTCGAGTTTGGGGGCGATTCGTGAGGGCTTTGGCCGAGGGGTTTGAGAGGAGAGTTACTGGTGGCTGTGCTCTGTTCTGTGTGTGACAGTGTGAGCATCGGTCAGGCTTCTGGCGTGTACTTCGGGAGTGGGGCCTACGACAGGGCTACACGACACGTGTCACCG
>LAPY01005035.1:19618-34038 GCA_000970635.1 Eragrostis tef | reverse complement strand
GATGTCACTAGATTCATCGTGAAATGGACTATCATAATATGCAAGTATTTTAGTATGAAAGAATATATATTTATATATATTGTTGCTCAAAGTTCAAAAGGTTTGGCTTAGGACAAAACTACATGGACACTATATTTGTGGACGGAGGGAGTAGTAAATGTGTATTCAACACTCTACATATATACTGCAGTAAACGAGGTGCAGGGTCAGAGTGGTGGTGGTGGTAGACGGGCCATCACTACCAACTGTGCAACTCAAACTTTTAAGATAGTAGACATAAATATATAACGACAAAGATACTTACACATGGTATCCACAATTGTTTCCGATGTTAATTCCGCTAAGTACCTGCATCAGGGATCACACAAAACAAGATGCAACCCAAGTATCATTGTAAATAGAGCTTATATAAAACCAGGGACCTTATCATGTATCTGCAAAGAACCTTTAAAACATACTAGATCAGGAACCAAATCATCGAAGAGCTTTCCAGAGATGCCTATGGAGGCGCAGTCAGCGGGAGTTCCTAGCATTAGCAAGAGAAAATGTGAGCATCAAAATATTAAGTCTTTGAAATTGTTGCGTGAAACATTTACGGTGAAGTTAACCAATGCAATATTTAGATGGGACCAATCAAACGGAAGACAAACCTGAAACTGCAAATGCTGTAGCACCACTTATATCAACACGTTTACAGCGGAGTGCAGGGCGCCATGTGATGCTGTGGCTAACACCCGACCGATCTCTGCATATTTAAGAAAGAAAAATAAAAAATCAAGGGTTTTGTCAGAAAGATTGGGCATGGCGATTTATAATTAATTAAACAAGACAGTAAAATCTTTTATTTTCTTCAACTGAAGGCGTAAAAGCATCCATTCTGGGCACACAGTTGCATAATGAACACATCATTAGATGCATAGAAAGCATTCACTAAATGGGCCATAGGTCCACACTGCATATTTTTACCTGACTTAGGCGCACCCATATATCATAGCTTATGCGTCACAGATGACCCACAAAGGCATTTTTCATTGAAAACAACATGTCAACCTGAATGGTGCATTCGCAGTTAATTGAAAAGTATTCCACGACATGACATATTCCATGTTTTGAGCAGACAGAATCTTGTAAAATTTGATACCCTGATATAACACTTAAAGCTATTATTTGATTTCTTCCAAAGAAAACTTTTTTCTTTATATAAAAAATAACTTGACCATACTGTAATGTCTGGGGACGACCTAGATTGAATCACGAATTTTTGGCCTTACCCAAGCTTATATTTTGTGTTTCTTTAACTGTAATATTAGATCAAGCATTTTGACATCAATGATCGACAAGAGAACACAAGCACAGACAAACCCATCATCGACGCAAATACAGAAATTGCTGGGATTCGTATCATCCAATGCATATGTAAAAAAAATACTAAGTAATGTAAAGAGGATAATTCCCCCATTCGTCTGCATTCTCCTCCATTTTTTTTTTCTTTTTTTGACACAACTCTGCTGCTTCTGTCCTACTCACTGCCCCCAATAATCCCCGTGACCAAAGCTCATCACGTGACCTACCACATGATCCTCGTGTGCAAGGCGCCTACCAACCAACCAACCAACCACGGAATGAAGCAAGCAGGAAAGGGGAGAGATCGCGATTCGAGAAGGGTCTGGAAGACTGACGTGTCGGGCGCGCAGACGAGGACGCGAAATCGACGTGAGGCGACGAGCTGGTCGACGAGGAAGCGGAGCCCCGGCGCGTCGATGCCGTCGTCGTTCGTCACCAGCACCACCGGCGCCGCAGCAGCCGCCTTGGAGTCCATGGGAGCGCGGCGCGGCCCGGGGACGGGGAAGCTTCCGTCCGTTTCCGCTGGCGATGACGGCTCCCGTTGTGCGCCTCGCCTTTGCGTTGCCCCCCTCCTCACCTCATCTGCTGCGGTTTTTATACACCGATGGCACGGTGCCGTGTGTCACTGACAGGTGGGCCGTGCCCGTGCCTGACCCGCAGCTCAGTGACAGGGTCTGCAAAACCGTTGATAACGGGTCGGTTATCGTGGTAACTGGACTTATCGATCCCATTCGTTTTCCTAGGTTTACTCCTTTTTAAGTTTGAAATGAATTTGAAAATTTGACATTTTTTGTTCGGCTTTCAGCGCGGTAATCGAACTTACGGTTAGATCGGTAAGGTGAACTTTGGTGAGTGACCACATGGCACGACCGTAAAGCAGAGGAACCGGTTCTCTAGAAGACGGGGTACATCTACTGCTACAGTTGCCCATTGTTGCTCTTGATTATTTTTTTTTTATCTGCCATAAGAAATTATACTCTTCTTTTATTTGCTATTAAAATTTTGCACTTCTCTTATTTGTCATTGTGTCAAAATTCACTTCTCTTATTTGACACTCCAATAACTTCAGATCATAAAAAAATTGATCCTATTACAACGATGTTCAAGATACAATATAAAAATAGGTTTGTCTCAATGTGTACTTTATGTCAAAAAAATTCAAAATTTTTGGATGAAAACTTGTGGTAATTTTGAGTAAAAACCAAAAATTGCCTCTAATTTCCATTCAATTATTTTTTAAATTTTCCATTGCATATAGTATACACCACGATTTTGCTATTGCCGATAAACCAAAGTGTTTGGAGTGACAGATAAAAAATAAGTGCATTTTGATTTGATAGCAAATAATAAAAAAGTGCAAAATTTTGATAGCAAATAAGAGAATGAGTATAATTTTCGATGGCAAATAAAATTTTTCTCTTGTTTTTGAAACCTTAATCTATCTATAGCTATAGAATCTAGACACGACATAACACACACACTTGCATACTATTACACGAGTATGGGCGTAGAAGCGGGCCTCATGATGAGGAAACTTTAAGTTCTATCGCACGTGCTATCAACGTCAGTAGCACCTCAATGAATGCAAAAAACTGTGACTAAAATATGTATGTATAACGTGTCATGATCTACTATGTCACAAAATTTAAATACTTTTGCAAAGAGAAATAAAAAAAAAGAGAAATCGGTCTGTGAATAGTGTGGGTTGCAACCGTTTGTCTCAAACTTGCTATCCATTACTATCTACAGGATTTTTTTCTTTTCTCTTTGCCCAAGTATCCACACATGCTAATTTCTTTTTTTTTGTTTCTCTTTGCATAAGTATCCGCCGACGTGGCGGGCGCGCAGACGAGGACGCGAAATCGACGTGAGGCGACGAGCTGGTCGACGAGGAAGCGGAGCCCCGGCGCGTCGATGCCGTCGTCGTTCGTCACCAGCACCACCGGCGCCGCAGCAGCCGCCTTGGAGTCCATGGGAGCGCGGCGCGGCCCGGGGACGGGGAAGCTTCCGTCCGTTTCCGCTGGCGATGACGGCTCCCGTTGTGCGCCTCGCCTTTGCGTTGCCCCCCTCCTCACCTCATCTGCTGCGGTTTTTATACACCGATGGCACGGTGCCGTGTGTCACTGACAGGTGGGCCGTGCCCGTGCCTGACCCGCAGCTCAGTGACAGGGTCTGCAAAACCGTTGATAACGGGTCGGTTATCGTGGTAACTGGACTTATCGATCCCATTCGTTTTCCTAGGTTTACTCCTTTTTAAGTTTGAAATGAATTTGAAAATTTGACATTTTTTGTTCGGCTTTCAGCGCGGTAATCGAACTTACGGTTAGATCGGTAAGGTGAACTTTGGTGAGTGACCACATGGCACGACCGTAAAGCAGAGGAACCGGTTCTCTAGAAGACGGGGTACATCTACTGCTACAGTTGCCCATTGTTGCTCTTGATTATTTTTTTTTTATCTGCCATAAGAAATTATACTCTTCTTTTATTTGCTATTAAAATTTTGCACTTCTCTTATTTGTCATTGTGTCAAAATTCACTTCTCTTATTTGACACTCCAATAACTTCAGATCATAAAAAAATTGATCCTATTACAACGATGTTCAAGATACAATATAAAAATAGGTTTGTCTCAATGTGTACTTTATGTCAAAAAAATTCAAAATTTTTGGATGAAAACTTGTGGTAATTTTGAGTAAAAACCAAAAATTGCCTCTAATTTCCATTCAATTATTTTTTAAATTTTCCATTGCATATAGTATACACCACGATTTTGCTATTGCCGATAAACCAAAGTGTTTGGAGTGACAGATAAAAAATAAGTGCATTTTGATTTGATAGCAAATAATAAAAAAGTGCAAAATTTTGATAGCAAATAAGAGAATGAGTATAATTTTCGATGGCAAATAAAATTTTTCTCTTGTTTTTGAAACCTTAATCTATCTATAGCTATAGAATCTAGACACGACATAACACACACACTTGCATACTATTACACGAGTATGGGCGTAGAAGCGGGCCTCATGATGAGGAAACTTTAAGTTCTATCGCACGTGCTATCAACGTCAGTAGCACCTCAATGAATGCAAAAAACTGTGACTAAAATATGTATGTATAACGTGTCATGATCTACTATGTCACAAAATTTAAATACTTTTGCAAAGAGAAATAAAAAAAAAGAGAAATCGGTCTGTGAATAGTGTGGGTTGCAACCGTTTGTCTCAAACTTGCTATCCATTACTATCTACAGGATTTTTTTCTTTTCTCTTTGCCCAAGTATCCACACATGCTAATTTCTTTTTTTTTGTTTCTCTTTGCATAAGTATCCATTGAATTTTAAATCAAAGAAGATGCAAGATAGATGGTGACATGCAATTTGCTATCGACGATGAAAGTATGGTAGCATGAAAACCAGTGGGAGCACTCCAAGACTCCAAATGTTCTCACCTCATGTTAAAGGCCAGAAGAAAAGAAAAGGGTAAGAACATTGTGTAAGTAGGTCATAGATATATAATTAAGGCACTTAAGCAAAATATTGAGGATATGACACTTATAAGTCTCTTATAAATGCTTGACGTGTGTTCGCTAATAGGTACGTTGTGTTGTGAGTGTATAAGTTATTGTGTAACTGCATAAACATTTGAATTTTTCCCGTCTGGCCCTAAAACATTTGATAAAGAAAATAAAAGATAACGTCAATACTTTGATCGGAAAGAAGCTTTGGCGTGCTAATTTTTTTCTGCAAAGGAGGTGCTAATGTCTTAGTTTAAAAGGGGAGAAAAGGAAGATGCCGACCATGGTGCTTCACCCACAACCATGGAGGTACACGATAAGGCGCACTGACTACCGCCAAAAACTCTTTCACTGGCGCGTCATTTCTTTATTCATCTTCTATGGGCACATGCTGATGCTACACGGCAAAGAGGGTATACATTTTTGTGAAGAGAATCAACCATTATCTCAAGACTTCGGTTTGTCTTTTTGAAAGTTAATTGTCCCCTCTCCGATAAAGATGTATTGAACTTTTTGCTAGCTATTTCATTGACAGTTTGATTGTCTACGTATTACAATGCTCTCCAAATTGTACTGAAAAATGCAAGTGCAAAAAGGACTTGGGACAAAAGATTGCATATGTGATTCTCCAAGTTGATTGAGCGATTTGGCTGTATGACCGCTTTAATGATGTTTAATAAGTAATAGCTCATTTGACACAGCTCCGCGTACAAACTATACAAAGTTCATTATGAAGCAAAATATGTGAAGTTGTACCCAACATTATTTTAGATGAAATGATTCTTGAATTCTTGATTGATTCTGTCAAGTGATTCTCTAAAATGAACTACGGAGTAAGAAGGAACGAGATTAATAGCTTATCTTGATCCTATGAAGTGAATCTTTGTTCTGATTTTAAGAGTTTATATACTAGAAAATAATAGAGAATCATTTGCAGCAATCGGGCTTGCCTTAAGTCAGAACACATTTTTTGCAAGCGCATTTATCGTGGGAGTGCATCTGTGCACTTAGCA
This sequence comes from Eragrostis tef, assembly GCA_000970635.1. Lineage (NCBI taxonomy): Eukaryota > Viridiplantae > Streptophyta > Magnoliopsida > Poales > Poaceae > Eragrostis > Eragrostis tef. The sequence continues at coordinate 28,171 of LAPY01005035.1, read as the reverse complement.
GGGAGTGGGAAATGCGGAAATGCCGTTTACCTGCGCGCAAGGTTTTGTATTCAGCATTTGGTGCGGCGTGGTGTTGCCACGAGGCCCCGCGACAAATCCCCGGGCGACGGTATCTTCGCCGCCCCATCCCTTCCAAGCTTCCCTCACACAAATTGTCCCCTTCTTTTTCCGCACTCCCTCCACCACTTCCGGCCTGTGCTGCTCCCACCACCACCGCCTCCCCCTCGCCGCCCGCGCCATGGCCTCCGTGGCGGCCACCTCCACGTTGGTCCCTGCGCTCGCCGCCCGCCAGCGCCGCGCGCGGGAAGGGCTTCCGCCGAGGACGCCGCCGCAGCTCCTGCGCCGGCATGCTGTCGTGCGGTGCTCCCTCGACAACAACGTCTCGGACATGGGCATCAATGGTGAGGAGCGGGATCCTGCAGCGGGTCCCTCTTATCTGAACCCTCCATATTCTTTCCTGGTCGGTCCTTTTCGCGAGTGGCGTGAGCAGAACGGGGGGATTAATGATGATTTACTCCTTATGCAGTTTCCATTAATCAAAATCCCTCTTTTATTACGTGTCTTTTTGAACGATAAGAATGAGTATGTGAAAATGGTACATGTACAAATAGTTTCTTAAGTACACCATACAAAAAAAATCAGTGGTTGATATTTGTGTCTTTGATGGGATATTTGTGTCTTTGATGCTTCGGAAATGTCAAAAAATGGCTTTGTTTGACTGTAGGGGGTTTAATTTCGTATGGAACTGTAGATTGCTGCAAGTTTGTTAAATCTGGGTTCTTAGTTTGGTTTCAGTTTCGAGAGCTTTAGATTGAAATGACAAATTGACTGCAAAAGGCAAACTTGAGTTGACGATCTTTTTTCATGCTTGGCAGCTCCCAAAGGTTTGTTCCCACCCGAGCCGGAGCACTATAGGGGACCGAAGCTCAAGGTGGCCATCATAGGAGCTGGCCTTGCCGGTATGTCCACCGCCGTCGAGCTTTTGGACCAGGGCCATGAGGTTAGCTGATTAGATGCTGTTAGCAAAGCCAAATGCCATCTTATTCAGGTAAGCCACTGCATTTCAATGGCCCAAATTTGACACGGTTTGTTTTGCAGGTTGATTTGTATGAGTCCCGACCGTTTATCGGTGGCAAGGTTGGCTCATTTGTTGATAAGAAAGGAAACCATATTGAGATGGGGCTGCACGTGTTCTTTGGGTGTTACAGCAATCTTTTTCGCCTCATGAAAAAGGTAGAAGCCCCTGAACTTGAGCTCGTTGCGAAAGTAATGAAATAGTTAAGTGTACTGTTAGTTGTGTTAGTTGGACTGGCCTTGCTTGCATATCAGGGTGGATGACATAATCTATCCAGAAAACTCCAGATTGGTTAAAGTCCCTGACATTGTGGAATTGGTTTTATTTGGACCTCCTAGAGTGAAGTAAATTCTACAGTCCTGGGAACGTGTGGCATGGAGAAACGAGCTCATAGTTATCTTTAATGAAAAGAATAGCTCAGTGGCTTCTTGTTGATACTTTTATCACATGTATTGCTGCTTCATCGATCTGATTTCACAACAGTGAAATTGAATCTTATTGTATTTCAGGTTGGCGCTGATAATAATCTACTGGTGAAGGAACATACCCATACTTTTGTAAATAAAGGGGGCACGATTGGTGGTATGTTCTGTTATCTCTCATACCCACCTTTTTCTTAGGAGCAATGTTCCTATACTGGAGTTTTTTTTTCTTGATTCTTTTGGAGCTGCACGTGTTTCAGATCGAATAGAAAAAGTGCATTTGTTCCATGATTTGTAACATTTTATCAACTTTGTAAAATGTAGCAAAAAAACTGTAGTTGCATGTTCTATTATGGGTAACAAGAGTGCTTTGTCCCGATCTGTAGCACACTATTTAAGTGGTCTGTAATATGAACAGCTAAGCCACGTGCTTAAAAAGTTGGCCAAAGTTACTGAATTTTTCATATTCTTTGCCTTGCTCTACAGAACTTGATTTTAGGTTCCCAGTGGGAGCTCCATTACATGGTATTCAAGCATTCCTGAGAACTAATCAACTCAAGGTAAACTCGCAATTGGACTATTGTAATCCTGAAGGTCAATATCTTTAGCTAGTTATGTATTATTTGTTTCACTAAATGGGTTAATGTAAAAGATCTCGATTATGTTACAGGTTTATGATAAAGCAAGAAATGCAGTTGCTCTTGCCCTAAGTCCAGTTGTTCGGGCTCTGGTTGACCCGGATGGTGCATTGCAGCAAGTGCGGGACTTGGATGATGTGAGTGTTCTTCCTGCATTTGTTAGATTCTTTAGGAGTGTGCATCTATAGGACAGCTGCTAGAAATGTTCAAGAAATTGAATATGTGACTTTGTAACATAATTGTAGCTAATGATTGTCAATTTTAAAGGTTAATTTGCCTGTGTACCCTTTTCAGGTAAGTTTCAGTGATTGGTTCATGTCTAAAGGTGGTACTCGGGAGAGCATCACAAGAATGTGGGACCCTGTTGCTTATGCCCTGGGTTTCATCGACTGTGATAATATCAGTGCACGTTGCATGCTTACTATTTTCACCCTGTTTGCGACAAAGACAGAGGCATCTTTGTTACGCATGCTAAAGGGTTCACCTGATGTTTACTTGAGTGGCCCGATAAAGAAGTACATAACAGACAGGGGTGGTAGGTATGGTGACAGAGACCAAAAATTTTTTTAGCCGTCTATGTCTTGCAGTAAAATTGAAAACTTACATCATGTAACAATCTCCTTCAGGTTTCACTTAAGGTGGGGATGCAGGGAGGTTCTCTATGAGAAATCACCTGATGGAGAGACCTATGTTAAAGGTCTTCTCCTATCCAAGGTATGCTTTTTACCACTATTTCTCTGTTCTGCTTGGCATGATTAGGCAGTCTGGATCGCCAGCGTCGATGAACTGCCAATCGAATTTACCATACCTGTTGGAAGATCAGGACTCCAGTACTCATCATTAACTTTCTTTATATTTACTACTAACATTTCGCATATCTTGTCATTTTCAGGCCACAAGTAGACAGGTAATCAAAGCTGATGCATATGTTGCAGGTTCTTTTTCTTCCTTGTCTTCTTTTTTCCTTTTTGATTGATGAGCACATCCAACCATATGCAAAGTTAACATGGTTTTGCTAATTATACAGCTTGCGATGTCCCGGGGATCAAAAGACTACTTCCATCAGAATGGAGGGAATGGGAATTGTTTGACAATATCTACAAGTTAGATGGTGTTCCTGTTGTAACTGTTCAGCTTCGCTACGATGGATGGGTTACTGAACTTCAAGATATTGAGAATTCAAGGTAGTTTCTTTCCTCAGTATTCTGTTGTTATTTGTTTTGGAGGACCCAATCAGTTAATGCTCACAACTGATATCTGAAGCTTCTATGAAGATTACGTTTGTTTCTGTTAAAGGATCATTGTGTGAATGCAAATTGCATCCCTTTATGCTCAGCTCAGTGATAACTTAGTGATACTTTGGTTATCTTTGATGTAGACAACTGCAAAAGGCGGTTGGTTTGGATAACCTTTTGTACACTCCAGATGCGGACTTCTCCTGTTTTTCAGACCTTGCACTCTCATCTCCTGCCGATTACTACATTGAAGGACAAGGTTCCCTGATCCAGTAGGTCCACCTTTTATTGCAAAACATAGATCTTTCATCTATCCATAATGTTTTTTTTGAAGATTCAGTGCTTTGACTGTTTTTAAGTTCTGTTATATACATTTCTGTACTTCACTCGGTGATTAGGACAGTGTAACTTCTGAATTTCATGTGTCAAGATCCTGTTTATGCTAATATATTCACTTCTCACTCTTTGCAGAGCTGTGCTAACTCCTGGTGATCCGTATATGCCATTGCCAAACGAGGAGATCATTAGTAAGGTTCAAAAACAGGTAGGTCTGTTAATAAATCTAAGGGAAATTTGTTTGTAGGACACCGCTTAATGTTGGTTTTGTCTCCTGGACATCACATCTCTTCTTTTGGTCTCGTGGACACTGAGAAAACACGGCTTTTGTCTACAGAACACTATAGCAAAAAAAGGACCATTTTCAAAAAAAATTATCTCAATGCACAAAACATATTGCAGCTTGAAATTTGGGACAAAGTTAAATTGTTGCATTTTCTGTTCATGTGATTTTTTTCTTTATTTTTGCCCATTGTTTGCATAGTTCGATTTTAAAAATAAATATTTTATTTGTTCAAAAGTTATGTAAATAATCAACAATAAATATGAAAAAAACTGCATGTATAGGGAATGCAGTAATGTATGCTTGTGCCAAATTTCAAGTTGCAATGTATTTTGTGCATTGAGATAAAAAATTTGAAAATAGTCAATTTTTCTGCTAGTGTCCTACAAACATAAGCCATGTTTCCTCAGTGTCCACAAGATCAAAAGAGTAGATGCGATGTCTCACAGACAAATTCCCCTAAATGTAACTGGTTGATGCAGATTGTTCCCTGTACGAGAACTCATTTTAATACACTAAAAGAAGAGATTTATTCTGCTTCTATTTTTTATTTCTTCCAGAGCTCACCTTAATAACATTTTCTTTTTAATACTTGCTGCAGGTCCTAGAATTGTTCCCATCTTCCCGGGGCTTGGAAGTTACATGGTCCAGTGTGGTGAAAATTGGACAATCTTTATATCGGGAGGCTCCTGGAAATGACCCATTTAGACCTGATCAGAAGACGCCCGTCAAGAACTTCTTCCTATCTGGCTCTTACACGAAACAGGTATTGTACATCAAGGGCTCCGAGCACTACCAAATATTTCAATTTTTTGTTGTATTCATGCCATGAATGATAGACATTTAATGCATACTCCTGACTCCTAAGATTGTAGGAAGATGCTCTAAGGCATATTAAATCGCGCAAACTGATGGTCTCCTTTATTGTGTTCTCAGGACTACATTGACAGCATGGAAGGAGCGACTCTCTCTGGAAGGCAAACAGCAGCTTACATCTGTGGTGCGGGAGAGGAGCTGTTGGCACTCCGAAAGAAGTTGGCTGTTGATGACAGTGAGAAGGCATTTGGAAAGGTTCAAGTCCTGCAAACAAGTTAGAACCTTACAATCACACATGATGGAATGGCCAACCACACCGTAGCTTTCTCGCCTCTGGGTGCAGGCGATTGCCAGACTTCCTGTAAATCCTATTCGAGCATTACATTTGCAGCTGCCATTTTGCCTTGACACACGACTCATAGTGGTGTTTTCGATTTGGGATTTGAAACCATGGGTGTCTAGGTGGCATACGGGATCACATCAGGCAGCGTGTATGTCAGTTGGAACTTGATTAGTCAGTCAGGGATATTGGTGATATACAGGGCACACTGTTCTTAGGGCTTAAGAGAAATTGTAAACATTTATCGGGGATAATTTCTTCTCTTTTTTTTTTCCGAGGTAAGGGGACAAATAGTGATTACCATATTGATCTTGGCAGCTTCTCTACGTCTTCCCCCTTCGTCTATGTGGCTTTTAGTCAAAAGTCATATGCCGATATCAGCTTCCACCTTCATTGGATTATGAATATTTTGTTATCAGGACACCACATGTATTTGTACTTTCTGTTTTAGGGAAAATGTGTTCCATTTTGGTCTATATACGGGGAGGGAAATATCTGTTCCTAAACGATGACAACAGGTGAGTGATTGGTCTTTGGTGCTCATGTGCGGGCGTGTCGCCACCTAGGCCTCCCAACATCTTGTGAATTGTGGTGGCGAGACAAGCGGGAGCATTGTGTTGTTAACGAGGAATCGGCAGCGCAGAACAGGACGACGGTCGAGTTGTTGGTTCATGGCGTCAAGCTCAACTGCCAAGCCGTCTCCTGTGCTGTCGAGCGGCCACCTCGCGCGCGCCGGCAGCGTCAGTCCGCCTTTCCGCCGCGGGCATGTCTCCCTGCTGAGGCGTAGCCGTCGCCTCACTGGCGTCGTCCGTATGGCAGCGCCGGAGGCGCCACCGGTGGTCAGGGCGGTCGTCGGAGCAATCACCGAGCTCCTCAGGGCCCTCTCCCTGAACAAAAATCCCAGGCAAGCTTTGTAAGTCTTGTCCTCAGACAGTCAGACTGTCCATGGTACGCATTGTGGTGAGCTTTGTTTTCCGATGCTGATGCGAAGCACGTTGGACATGCAGGGTGGACGGCTTTGTTCAGGAGGCGGCAGAGCTTGACATCCCTCGCAGCGTGGATGGCGTGCTCGCCGTGCTTGTAGACAATTACCGGCGTGCTTACTTCCTCACCGGTACGGTTTTTTTTTTTTTGGACCATGGAGGTCGTCTGATTGCAGAGCTCGAGTAGAGATTGCTCATAGAAAATGTGCTGTTCTACTTTGAAACCCGCTTGCCAGATGCACTGGAATGATAACCGATTCCTATAGTATTGCAGGGGATTTTACTCCGGGCATATACACCGAAGACTGCTTGTTTGAGGATCCGACAATAAAGTTTCGTGGTATGCGCCGTAGTTGGTATTGGCCTGTCATATTGATATTTTGGGAAAAAAAAAGGTTTGAGGGGATCTCCACCGACCTCAAATTTCATCAAACTCAAAGTCTAGTACTAGTACATGACATCGTTACAAAATATCAGCTTGGCATACCGAGCAGTGATTATAAGATGAGCCTACTTAAGATAGAAGGGGTGGGATAAAAGAAGATGCATACTCACGCCACATCCGGATGGAAAATTTGTTGCACTGAAATACTGAATTCTATTTTGCTCTTCGCAGGACGGTCTAGGTACGCTCAGAATCTGGATCTGCTAGTGCCATTCTTCGACAGTCCTTCACTCAAACTTGAAAATATTGAAAAGGTAAGAATGTATGCCTTTGTTGGCTAGTTTTCTGCTACGCATCTGTAATATATGCATCATATACTATTTATTTTACTTGTGGAACTACCGATACTCTGTTTGCTATGTAGTTTGCTGAACATTTAGCTATAGTTTAGGGTTTGACTATTCAATACTTTTTAGCTATTATATTACTGTGTATCTTACTTTTTTTTCCTCCCACACAGTTCATACTAAAGAATATGCTCGGGCGGATTCTAACATTTTGAAATTTCTTTGCTCTTTCGATTTTTGCAGGGTTCGAGTGTTGAAACGAAGTTTATCAAAGCAACATGGGTACTAAGGTGCCACTGTTTTCATATATGTTTTAACATGTTTATTTCGTTTCTGGTCCTTTTTGACAAGTGGAGTTTCTTCCCTTCAACTCTTGACAAATACACCTGTGTTTATCTTTGAACGAATAATTTGTTAGGAAGAAAACTAATATGTCCACGTTATTCTCATAGGACATACTTGAGGCTTCCATGGAGGCCCCTCATCGCGATTAGGGGGAACACGACTTATGAACTGAATGAAGACTACAAGGTGACCAGGCACTCGGAGAGCTGGGACGTCTCTGCCCTTATGGCCATCGCTCAGATATTCATGTCCGCCCCAGAGCAGAAAGGTCACTGAAGCAAGGCAGGTTGTAACTGTAAGAGAGATAGAATGCGTATAAAGCATGGGATAGTTGTTTGTATTGAGCCTCTCAGTCGGTACGTATATATGAGAATACATGACTTGGGTACATCTCCAGATACAATGATAGTCTTAGATATATAATCTAACCTAGTGACTTGGCTAAGCTTAATTTCTTTACATGACTTGACGATAGAAAAGAATTTAGATTTCATTGCTATACGAAACTCATAAGGAAATTTCATATAACAATCTAAAGGAAAAAGTCTATTTTACTTCCTCTAATAATTCACTTTGTCCGTTTCACATCCTAAATAAAATGATGGCTCATTTTACTCTTTCAAACAATTCATATCGGTGCAATTTACACGTTATTGAAGTTTATCCTTTTTGTTTCTTGGCCTACAAGTGGACTTTAAAGTTCAACTTCTGCATGATAATAGTTCCCAAAATAACATATGTTAAAATAAATTTTAATTATTTATCTGATATTATTTGTATGCATATATAGGTAATTGCAATTAAAGTATAGAAATAATATCTAAAAAAATGTATTAATTATTTAAATATATATTATCGTGAGAGTTGTCATCGTGCGATGTTTGAGAACAAAATTCCACTTGTAGACCGAGAAACAAAAAAAGACAAACCTTGATATATAGGGTGTATTTTGTATCGAATAGAATTGTTTGAGGGAGTAAAGTGAGCCATCATTTTGTTTAGGGTGTGAAATGTACAAACTGAATTATTTGAGGAGTAAAATAGATTTTTTCTTAATCTAATTACATTTTGTGTGGGTAGGATGTCTTTTTTGATCCCCCCACCTCTCACCGCCGAAAAGGTAGGTCTGTGGGCAATGTTTTGTTTAATATGGTTGTGTACGGTGCGGCATAGTGAGAACACAAGAATCGTTTTCAATGTTTCTAGGATATCATCAAACTGGACTTTATAAAACTATTTAATGAATTCCACAAGCGAGAATTACCCCTTTATAGTCTCGATTTTGGGGTTATTACCCTCTTCTCAGAAAAAGTTATATAGATAATTCAATAATATATATATATATACC